>JAECUM010048434.1:0-22803 GCA_016617855.1 Megalonaias nervosa
TCTCTCTATATATATATATATATATATATATATATATATATATATATATATATATATATATGATTTGATCAATCTTTTCTGGAATTTATCAATTCTACATGGATTGTAATTTAATGTTTTCCCATTACGGTACATAATTAAAATATCAGTGACAGTATACATCTAGAAGAAATAAAGTTGAAGCCATTGGTCAGGTAGAAACGAAAATTGATCAGTGTGGAGACGAAAGGCCTCAGGATACAATTATGTTACTTGCATTTTATACATATAATGATTGTTCCAAAAATAGAGAATAAGTTAATTTATTTCTTTCAACTTGGTGATGGACGATAGAGATAAAAGAAATGGACTAAACCTTTCTGCAGTGTTAGAGTTGCTTGAACGAGTTCAATTGGAGCTGGATGTGAGGGTAAGACAAGAGAAAATGATTTTCTTAGCTATGACATTAATACCTCCTCCTTGTGAAGTATAAGTGTTCAGACCTTTTCTGTAGATGCATAATGCGAGACAAGACATTAAGTGATAGAAAAAACATTTGCTCCATAGGTGTCAATTGTACAGGATATGAAAATATGATTAAGGGAAGTCAAACAAAATGTATCGGGTGCAGATCATATTTGTATTGTTACTTCAGGAAGTTTTCTATTGCAATTCCTTAAGCAATTAATCCAAAATTAACTGGACTCTCAAGCATTTATTTTAACTATTGTTTTACCACTATTCAATACTGCACAGTAGACAACGAGTTTTCTGCAATTTGATTGGATGTAAATGGTCACGTGATACTGATCTGGAATTTTTTACACATCGATAAATTCTGCGGACTACTTTTGGTTCCTTGTTTCCGTGTTATTTGATGTGAAGTTTTATCAATATTAACTCCTTACACCCTAATAACAATAACAACAAAAACCCACCCACCCAATCCTGTGATTTCCAATCAAAATTCACAATTCCCAGATTAAAACGGACCATTATCAGTTAAAAGAATGTAATTGCACAGACCTTCCTGCACTCCACCACTCACCTCTTTTGACGAAGAAGGCATGTGGTAGGCTTTACAGGCCAATCTTCGGAAATTATTGTAATACACCTCAACAACATGTTACGCTAACGGTTATGAAAGGACAGGGTCAAATGTTAACTAAGGGATCTCACTAAAAATGGACACGATTTTGATTTTGAAAGATCGAAATGCGTAGAAAGTAACAACAACGTTACTATTAACAACACGTGCCATACGATAGAGTAACGGTGGAAAAAAAGGGAATATTACTAGTTTAACCGCAACAACAATTTTTCATTTATTAAAATAATAATAATGATCATAACAATATATCACTGGCATGACCAGCTATAACAGTCTACCCCCGTATCACTGTAAAAAGGATCGAAGTATCTTGGCTAGCGAAGATTGGGCTATGCATTCTATCGCATTTAAGAGGCTAATGAAAGAAAACTTCGATGTACATAACAGTGAATGTTTTCTTGATTAAATCTGCTGATCTGATGTTAGAAAGGATGTAAATTTGAATTATAAGGATTAAATGATCATGATTGGGTATTTATCGATTAGTAAATTTTAAGTAATCACTCACAAAGTTAAAATAAAGTCCTTCGGACTTTATTTACTTTGTGAATGATAAGGTAACATTCGTACATCGATAAATACCCTACCATGATAATTTAATCATATATATATATATATATATATATATATATATATATATATATATATATATATATATATATATATATATATAATATTTGTATCATTTGTTGGCTTTTCTTAATGATTATATGCTACGTACATCTAGATTTTGTTCTTGACCGTATCCAAAATCAAGTTCATGATGTACCTGACTAGTGACATTTATTTTGTAAACAACATAATACACAGCTAATATTTCTGCAATAATATAGGTTAAATGTTCAAATCATTATACTTGAATGTAAACATATTTATTTGAGTTTGAGTTTAGGACATAGCTTTTCACTTGGAAATTCTAAACTCGTTGACAGCATTGAATGTTCTAGAGAGGATCTTGACCTACATCCTGGTCCTATTATTGTGTCTTAGCTTTTTATATAATGTTGTTTACTTGAGAAATTACTCAATCTTGCCTTACCATCTGAAACAATCATTCTTATTGGTATGTTCACTTTTTGATTTGTGTGGATTTACTTATTAAAATTATTATTCATTGGAAATATAAAGTGCTCATCAATAATAAACTTGAACTGAAACATTAATTTGGAACAATAGTGAATTCAGGCAAGAACATTTTAGATTATATTATTGTGATACATCAAAAGACTGATAGCACATCTTCACAAACTATATCACTTGCACATTAGTACGTTCAAGACTACAGGCACATTAATAAATTTTATATATCACTTGCACATTAGTACGTTCAAGGCTACAGGCACATTAATAAATTTTATATCTTAACTTACTTGGAATGCCACTGATTTTCAGTTGGAGCTTTATACATTTGGACTTGTGATAGAAGTTTCAGGACTATTTGTCATTTAATTCACATTAATGTAAGTTAGTTTTAAAGTTTCAATTTGTATTCTAGGCAAATAAACTATTTGAATTTTACAAAACTTGTTTGGTTTACACTATTTTCTGTTATTTAGTTCAAGACCAGAGAGTCGTAACAGTATAGGCATATTATCATATATTGAAACTATTTGTTGTGTATATTTCTTAGGGTTAATATAATATCAACCAGGAGACAATATTTAACGATATTTGCTTTTGGACGATTATTCAACATTTCGGTTCGATCTTCCCTGGGGGTAATCAACGTACATACTCAACTTATGAAAAAGGTGATACGAATACTATCATAGATAATACATTGTCCATAATTTGATAATATGCTTCACGTGAAACCACTTTGTAATCCCCAAATATAGCTTACAGTACGCAGATACCAATCTCTGCTCGACGTCCCCTCTTTAGTAACCACGGCCCATTTTTCGAACCTGGTCAAAGGTAGGATATCATCTGTCATTAAAATATCAAATGTCTCATTGCAGACTTGTTAAAAATCACGTTCGCAAGGGCGTGATCATACAAACTAGGATCTCATATAGGAAAAGGAGAGCACAAATGTTGCAGACATTGGTTCATCCATAAATACATTGAATAATGCAGGGATATTGTACCCATAGAATATATATATATATATATATAAATTGATTTACTTTGGTCTTGCCAGATCATGCAAAAACAAGATGTATCAGACAAACCTGGTGGCCGTGTAGTATTAAACGCTCACTTTTACCGATCATTGCCATCTTACCTCTATCTGCGTAGGCTCGAATCTCTGGTTCGACAGATCTTGGTACGCGAGCAAGCTTGCCATTTGCTTCTCGGGGATCGGTCGTTCTTCCAGAAGTTTTACAGGGTTCTTCCTGCACCAGTTTTACTGGCCGCCATGTATAGCCTATGATGTGCTGAAAATGGTGATAATCCCACAACAACAACAGTAGAAAGATTTACCACACTAAGATTGTTTGCATTATTTGCACAGTTACTATTTTTTTACTGAGTATTCATATTCCGGTAAATGAAAAGCACATTAAAAATGTTTTATTAACAAATTGTGTATCATTGAAATGTTCACACGAAGACTGCAAGCCAACTAAATCAAAAGGAGTTATACTGACTTGATAACATTCAAGAGCAAAGAAAATAATTATTTGTGTGATCCATAGTTTTCGAACTTTTGATACATAGGATCATGTTGTCAATTTTATCTAGAACACTTTGTTTCGATTTGGTCTGGCTTTTGTGGGGACAACAACATAAATAGCTTATTTGGTGCCGATGCCCAAAGACACGACATGGTATCTCACCCAGGCTGATCCAGTGCTGGATTGGAACCACCAGTCGTTCAGTCGTGTGTCAGGCACGCTCAACTAGGCGTGAATAGTTTTATGTGCTGCTGGTTTTAGTGTGCTGTTTTTCTTAGATTTAACACCACTTTTTAACACATTATTGGCTATCCTATACATAGGAATAGGACTGTATGGCAGTAATATACTCGGTTACCCACAATTCAACAGCAACGCAATTGACTTTATCGTAAGAGATGTATACGTGTTTTGTTACATACGAGATTAACATCAACGCAGGTTGAAGCACTCGGTTTACTCAGGTGTTATCACAAATTCCTCCATATATTTTAAATGATAAAATCGCAAAATTGCTAAGAATTAATTCTGGAAAATAGTAGAAAAAATATATGATGCAATTTAGAAAATTGTTACCCCTTTTACAAATGAATGAGGCAGTCAGAAATTATATAATCAACACTGAAATTAAAGGACTTTTAGGAAACAAATGTCATTCCGCTCTTTAATTAAGCGAGCGAATGCAAAACGCGGCTTATGATTGGCTGGATGCCAGTGATGACAGTCTTGGACATCCGTTCCACGTCGGCTTTCGTCATTATGGAATGCATAGCCACACTAGAGCCATTAAATAAAATGAAACTTGAAACAAAAACGAAAACGATGAGCTCCAATGTCTAGATGGCAACTTAAATATTGATTAAGGAAGCCAGTGTTATAAGCCTCCCTTTGGTTATGCAATGAAAGTCAAACAAAAGTCTTGTCCTAGCTAGTATACAACATTTGCTAAATTTCGTTTGTAGTATCTTTCAATTTAGAAAACAAACTGCTTTGTGGAGTCACTTTTTCAGATATCTTGAAACGCAACTCTGGTTGGTCCACTGTAAGGGCTATAACCCTACAAATGACCACGAACTGGACATTGCCCTCTTCATACATCTGTGCAAGCTCGGTTTCTGATGGATCGGTTTCGAGAGGATTGAATCTAACATTCCTGAGCCTCAACCCGAATTCCGTTAATATATGTTTTCACGCCGATTTATTTATAAGCGTTTTTCAAAGCGACGCATTAGAATTAGGAGCAGACTGAAACATTATGGCATTATCAAGCAGGTTCTCCAGAATGACGTTGAAATCGCACCAAGCTTATTCTGAAGTTTCAACATTTGGGAGTTTAGAAAATAAACTTAGAAGTTTGTTTATAAGAGACAAAGCGGTAAAAGCTATCGTACTTACAAATTTTATGCCACTCGTAATGAATTTACAACACTTATTAAATTCTATAATCTCAAATATTTTCAATATCGAGATTGCTGAAGGCCTGGTCATAAAATTGGATAACCCTAGTCCTTATGTACAAAAGATATTGCCCTTGTCAGAACCCATTGTTCACCAAACGTATGACGACAATACAATGAAAGGCAAAGCAATCGAAAACCACACATTCACAGTACCCACCATCAAAGACGAAATTATATCAATTCTTTCTAAATTGGTAATAAAACATCTGCATCATTAAATTTTGAAAAGTCGAAGTACGTCTTTAAGTTAAAGTTAGACATTTTCGTTTGTTTATTTCAGGAAATAGTAGTGATTATCAGTATTTTCAGAACAACGTTGTTGCATTTCTACCCAACACTTAAGCATTCTATTGGCTGGTCACGTGACCCATTGACGTATTTTTACATTACTTCTTTATGAATCCCCGGTAGTTGTCGGCATTACAACAACAGGATGACGTAACAACAGATCATTACGTTGACCATCATATGCTGCCTTGCATTGGCTAGGAGATTCGCTGGGGCCATCCCCACCGAGCCCTTTAACGATTCAGCTGAAGTTGACACCAATGGTAACTACCTTCTCTTCTGGAAGTTTAAGAACATACACATTACATTGAAGTCCATCTGAAAACCTACGGATATATTGGATTCGGTTTATCCGAGAATGGTAACATATACCGGCAGAAGTTGTGGTGGGATGGGTGAAAGATGGAGTCGCACATCTTAAGATAATTTTTAAAGACATTGTCACTGTGTATTACTTATTTCAGCGGACAGCCAATATTATCAAATATTTTAGTTAGTGTTATTTACTAAAGAAGGTAGCCCCAGCTTCCTGTAGAAAATACAGATTTACTCTCTTTCATTCTAACTGTTTTAGCCGCGGTAGCTTGGTTGGCAAAACGCAAACACGGTTTGATACCTGCCAAGAACATATTTAACCTGCGTGTCCTTTAAAAACTTCTTAAGCATGATAAATACCAATAATATGATGAAAACGCTGTTTTTCATTCACTGCATCATTAAAGGTTCAATTCGTTATTATTTACACCAATACACAACCACGTCTGTTGAATACAGGAAAACTGTTAATATTTAGATTTTAAAATTTTAAAGTGAGATAACACAAGCACCAAATCACAATATCCTGTAAACGACAATATAACGAATTCTAACAAGGCTCAGTTCTAATTATATTTGCCTTTCCTTTAATCAGTTAATAAAATATTTATAAATATATCTTTGTGTCAGTTTTGAAATGTTAGAATCATACAATTTTGCTTCCGATTAATGGGACACTAATCCTACTCCCTCTGTACGTAATACTGAATTCCGAATCCTACCATTGTATCAGCTCCGGTCACCTAACCTGGTATGTCCATGGGCAAGGAACTTTATTCTGGTCAGCTAACCCGGTATGTCCAAGGATAATGAACTTTACTCCTATTAGCTCCACACTAAATAAATCTACATGTTGCTGTGCCGTAAACCACAAAGCCAAATACACTTTAAATGTATAAACTGTTAATAAATAAATAATATAAGGCAGATCTATGTAGCACATAGTTCCAAAAATCTTATTAACATACACGAAATAATAATTGTCATAATTCCGATGTATGATTTCTGAATATAAGAACAAGTCTATAATTCACACAACTTCGTAAACGTAAAATGTTTGCCAAAAGCTAAAAAAATTGAAAAAGGTGCAAATGTGTGAATTTCACGATATATATCTAAACCGGTAATAATCTCTCCCAATATTAACTTACCTTCAGGACATCAGTTGTGCATAAAAGGTCCGAGCACATATTCTATCCTGACCTTTCGCTACTGAGCCTCCTTTTATTGTTTTATTTTTCTTTGTTCTAAAATACCTTTTCAAAATATTGATCTATATCTTGCTGAATAAGTTGACATGAAGTTAAAATGAAGCTAGCTCTTGCAATGAGCCCCGTGAGTTCAAGCGTTCGTATGTGACAAAGCTTCCCATCCCAGGTTCACACCGGGTTCTTGCAGGTTTCTTCCTTCAGGGGTCTTCCTTCACTAAATATACTGTCCACCATATACATATTGCAAATATACACCGAACAGAGTGGAAAGTGCTATTACTGGATCCATCAGGACAATTCTTGGTATCATTAAGTTAATTATGTTTTAAATATGAAAAAATAATATTACGACACAGATTACATATTACATTCACTGCGTTCACAAATATAATACATAATGACACATTTATATACTAACCCAAATGTGTTTTATAAGAAGGAAAAAAAAGCTCTTGTGTTTGCTTTGTACGATTTGGGATGTTTCATGCACAACGATAATCTGTATATAGCATATTTTGCAGGAAAATTAGGAAGTTAACAAGAGCATCAAAGATGTTACTTTGTACATAGACAAATTTTCATATAATTATAAGGTTTGGAATATAACTTCGGTTCCATTCCATAAATAATTTCCAAAAGTGCTCAGTAACTAAACAATCAGAAAACAAGTGTTCAGTTTGTTTTAACCCCTCCTTACAAGAAATGCATTTGTCATTATAAATTAATTTTTTCAGAAAATCCGGTTTTTGGTAATATTTCTATGGAGAAATCTAATTTAAAGATAATCAGGTTTGAGTCTGTTGTACCAAGTTTGACGAAACAAATGAGACGGTTCATTAATCTACACCAATTTCACACTCCACCCCGCCCGGATTTAGTTTCATGTTTGCCATTTGTGTTTTTTTTTTCATCTTATATTCCTTATAAAAAACTTTATGCTTTGCCCTTACGCTAAGAAACGGAGGTTTGTCAAAAACTACACGAAAACTATTTTAACTTTCGAAGAGCATTTAATTTTCTTTTTCCACTTCACTGATGTGTTTGAGATAGGAACAAAGTACTGTATAAAATTATCAGTTTCTGCTCCTTTTTATTTGATCAAAACTTAAAAAAATGATGTTGAATAAGTACAATACCAACTGTTCTCCAATAATGATTTGAATGTGGTTCCGCTCTTCTCTCATTGATAGAAGTTGAAAAAAGCTTTCGACAGGGTTGTGTGAGACTTTTGGATTTGAAGTTATCAATAGTTAAATAAACATAGAATATCTTGGGATAAATATTCTTTAACAGTAGATAGTTTATTTTGTTTGCATTTTGATATAGCATAACAAACATCAAGCCCAAAATATTTTAATTGATTTAGAATGTTTTCTCCATTCAGTTCTTTTCCCAATAGTCACCTGTGCTATTGCAGTCAAACGCAGATAAGACCTTGTCTGCATGTTCATAATTATTTTCTGAAGTAACTTCGCGATATAATGATGAATATAATGCCTCGACCGGTGACAAATGAGTTTCAGTAAATTTTTCCCATCCACTCATGTTCTCTTAGGTATGCATTTATTGTTTAGTTAACACGTCAGTGTTAGAGATATAATATCGACTAGTGATTTTGAAGCTGAGTCAAGATTGTTAACTAAACTTGCTCCTCAATTATTAAGACAAATAGTAGTTTCCGGTAGTTAAACACGAACTGGTAACATTGCCATCAGTAGTATAGGCCTTAGCTATCTGGACTACTGACTCTGCTTAGCAAGTAAGTGAAAAATCTCATATTTACAGTTAAGAGGCTGATAGGAAAATATGCGAGTACGCCCGACCTATAGAAGCTAGTATAAAATCTTTGCATTTTGAATAACTATTTCATGACTTATCATATAGTTCCACATCATGGCATACATACAAAGTCAAGAGACTGTAATTTAGATCTCTGTCGATTCGCACTTTCACTATAGCTTATATATTCGGCAGGTTCCTGTATGAAGACAATCAATGTATAATACCGTTTTGAGATCTGGCACGCCGGAACTACAATAATGCTTGCTTAGGTCAAGAATATATATATATATATATATATATATATATATATATATAGTATATATATATATATATATATATATATATATATATATATATATATATATATATATATATATATATATATATATATATATATATATTGTTACGTATATGTTATTAAATTGCTTGTGTGTTAGTTTTAAAATTCTTTTTCATTTTAATTTTGTTTCATTACATTTTATTGTAATGATTATTTTCACGGGATTCGATATTTTATCCAGTAAATTCAGTTTGTTTAGAACGTGAAAGGCATTGCATTAGCACTATTTTTTTTTTTTAGCTCACCCTGGTTCATAGATTTTGTAAACATGAAGTGAAGACGATTGGCTATTGCCAAGGTCATTTCGACCCGCATGTTAACTGGATTGTAAACAGCCTTTCTTTTTATATATATTTGCAGTGTGAGAATTCGGTTCTTAGGGCTGTTCTTGCTACGTGACAAATTTCATTTTTTTATTGCGCTGTTCAAGTGTTTAGAGACCACGTGACCCATCACGCGGTAATAAAATGACGTTTGAGTTGGATTTAATACTCATTCTTAATGAAATATTGTCAATCGTTCTTAACACCTTGAGGGAACAAACTGTTTCTATTGTTGTTGTCAGATTGTTTGAAGTTCATCTATTTTTTTAGATTTAATAATTTATTCTCTAGAAAACTAAACAAGTGCTTTATATTTATAAAAGTTCTGGGAGAAAGAAATTCAGTGGAAATTTATTCTGGAGTTTAATGGAAACATTATAAACTGTGATTCAATTAAGGATCTGTTACCATCAGTACAGACATCATCTGTCGTCATCGCCTCCATATTGGAATTTCATCGAGATTCAAACCCGGATTGTATTAGAACTGTTTAGTGATAGGACTTGTATTTTTCAATTTTAGGATTAAATTTTGGATTATATTCACAAACCGTAAGTCCTATTTCCAATTTTTACATTGTTTTCTAGGGAAATAAATTATTTTGTTAAAATATACAAAGCTTGTTGGCTTAACTCTTTTCTCTTGTTATTTTTGTACGATCCTACACGTAAGAATATATATATATATATATATATATATATATATATATATATATATATATATATATATATATATATATATATATATATATATATATATATATGGCTATAAAAGCTATTGTATTAACGAGCACATCTCAATAAAGTAGCCAAATGGCTGGGTAAAACACAACAGCTCGATTATGGTAATCTAAATATCGACTGAGCAACCACTGCTCTGATACTGATTGGGCTGTAATCAATAGCTAATGTTATATTCAATCATTGATGAACTTATATTTGTTATGTGACAATCGCATGAATAATAGCAAAATGTTGGTTACTGATATAGGTCAAGGCCTTCTACACACATGACTGTCCTGTTACATTAGACGCCACTTTGTCACTTTCGCAGATTAAAATCTAGGGGTTTACATACATACACTTTTCAGGTTTGTTTCATGAAAGGAATATTGTGGGGGTGTTTGAATGTCGGGACCTGTATCGGCGAATTAAATCAGTGAGCGAGGTCTAAAACCTCTATTAAAATGACTACTTACATTTTGTTTTCTAAATTCTATGCGAATGGCGGATAAAGAAGTTCCAGTGGGTGAGGCTAACTGATTTATTTTTTCTTTAGGTTATTATAGGTATAAACAAAAGAAATTTAAAAATGACTGCCTAATCTGATTTTTGGAAATCGGAACGAAGAAGAAAAATTGAATTATTCATTTTTGAATGCAGTCGTCACATTTTTGTTCCACTGCACAGGATTCGTATATTACGCGGGAAAACAAGCAAATCCTAACTGGAAATCATTCGGCTAATTTAACATGAGGCATGAAGGGTATCAATTCATTCTCTAAGCAGAATAATTAAGATCACAAGCTTTATTGTCAGCATTTAAATGATAAAGGGTTTGAGGAAAATTCAATCTAATGTTTCAAAATAGTGGCGTAGACACCTGTCCGTTGTTTCACCAAACATAACATTTTCTTCCTCCAGCATAGCTCTAATTTCTTTCTTATTGCATTATTTATAATAGGGAACAATTTGCGGTTTGATCAACCTAAACACAATGATAAAACTAGGGTAATAATCCCATGAATTCTCCTTAAAGGATTGTTTAAGTATGTCTCAAGAAAATGGGTAGAATTTTTGTCTCGTTTGTGCGGAATGCTTTGAACGTTTATTTTTATTTTAAGAATAAAATGATTCCTATGTCTACCATTTTAACTCTGTTGTGAAACTCGTTATCTTTTCTGTAAAATCTCATTTTGACAAGAATTCTGATTTTGCAACGGATCATTATTTAAAATCTGAATACCAGGAAACATTTTTAGAAAGGTAATTCTAACACACGAGGCGAGGCTTTGAAGTGATAAGGAGGCTGAGACTAAATGCAGGCAAAAGGTTTACCAGAATGATAAAATAACGAGTGAAATAATAGATTTGAAGGGGATGTTCCAGCTAGCTTAGCACAACAAACTGATTACATAAAACATTACGGTAAGTTCGCCACGTGCGTATTTAAAACACACTAGCGTGACTATCACTCTACTCGTTCTCATCATTATCAACTGATAGACATTCCTAAATATAGATGTAAGTCATCAGCCTTATGTTAGATACTCATTCAAAGGGGTATATGAGTTATCGTATTAGTAAACAAATGACTTCATGTTATCACCCATCTGGATGCCAGCTATGGTATGATGTTTTTGGTAGTGATCAAAGATCAAACTTTCAATAGTTGAAATGCGTCCATTGTTAGAGCACGACATTTTTATCTATTTATTTAGGCAAATGACAGTAATTATCAGTTAATTTAAAACACGAAATGTCATTTCAGCAAATTATTGGATTTAACGGTGTTTTCACAAGAATGTTTATGTATTTCTACCCAACGCTTACGCAGTCAAATGAACAGTCCCGTGACCGAGTGACGTATTGTTCCATTACTTCCTTATTAATTCCCGGCCGTTGTTGGAATTATAACTGAAGAATGGCAGGACAACAGATCATTACGTTAACCATCATATCTTGCCTTGCAGTGGCTAGGGGATTCGTAGGTGTCATCCCCACTGAGCCCTTTAACTATTCAACTGAAGTGGACACCAACGGTAACTACCTTCTCTTCTGGAAGTTTAACGATACACATATTACGTTTGAAGTCCATGTGAAGACCTATGGGTATGTTGGATTCGGTTTATCCGATAATGGTAACATGTACCCTGCAGACGTTGTAGTCGGATGGGTGAAAGATGGGGTCACACATTTTAAGGTAAGTTTAATTTTTTTCATTATGTAATAATTATTTCAGCGCACATCCTAGTGTTGGTTTCTTATCAAGGCAGCTCCGCTATTCTGCAGGAAAAATACAACAGGGTCTTTCACCCTACCTCTTAGCTGCGGTAGGTTAGTTTGCAGAATGTTGAACAACTGATCCAAGAGTCGAGGTTTGATAGGAGCCGAGGCCAGCCCTCATCGACTGCTTCGGTGTGTCCTTTCAAATCATACTATTTATTCGGCATGATATATACCAATAATATGCTGAAAAAGCCATAAATAACAAACGAAACTGAACATCCCTTTTTTCTTCGCCCACTCCAGGTGCTAATGGTTCAAGGTATGTTTATGCCCGAAAGATGTAAATATTTAGATCTTTAAAGAGGAGTCACCAAAGATCACAAACTTATAAATCACTATTTTATTTGAAAGACAATATAACAAATGTTAGAAATACTCAATACTAATTATACTTACCTTTCGTTTGATTAGTTTATATAATACTTTTGAAAACATAAACTTGTTTCAGTTTTATCTATCGTAAATAGTGTGCCGCTATTGTAACATTTTATAATTTAGTAATCTGAGTTAAATGATACTGAATTACGTTTTTGTCTTTAAGAAAAATGGACCTAAGATAGTTCCATGAAAGACAAGAAAGGTTACTGTTCAGTGCACAAAGGGCAAAGGGCGCGGGATCGAATCGTACCATAAGATCAACCGTGGGCAGCTACAGCAATGTGTTCTTGGTCAATACACTTGACTTCTATAACTTCTATAAAAACACGTAACCAAATCAAACTAATAGTATAAATGTACTAGTATGAAAGTAGAGGTTTTGTCTTCTTAGTCTCAATTGGGTCCCCGTCACCCTTCCTAGCCTCTACCCTCATGACGTAATTAATCTATATTTGGCGACTGCATATTTAACAATTTTAATTTTGCAAACAAGTTTCCCAGTTATTTAAATAGAGTCTACGACGTATGTCAGTGTCCCAAAGGGTTTGCAAAAATAGAACCAAAACCCGCCATTTCATAATAATGGTCGCATATGGTACCGATCGACACTGCCAGGCAACTCACAATGGCAGTTGTTGTTTCTACTTTCACTTTTTGTAAATAAGTGTTGTTTCTTGTTTGCATTCGTAACTGTCTGTGATCGTCTATTTCCGTCAGCAATGTCTCATACTCAATTCACTGATTATTTTATCTTGGTCGGCTTCAGTGATAATCAGTTGGAAAAAAGTAGAAAATGCATTCAAAGACAATTGTGGGGCCACACTGAAACCTTCGCAGGCAAAATTAACTGGAACTGTCGCCGTGTGGTTGCCCCAAACACAGCTCGCTCAGTTTAATGTGGCCAAACACTGTGTCAATTATGACGAACTCTAATTGCTCTGAAGAAAGAAATTGGTAGCATTTTTCTTTTGTTCATTACGGATTTTCAAGTAAGAATCATGTTACATTGTGTTCTAGTAAGAACAAATGTTCAATACATAGACTGGTAACTATTACCCGTGTAACATACCGCGTAGTTAGAGATTTTGTCACATCTCTAATACGAACCCACAAAATATGCCGGCAAAAACAGTTGAACAATTTCCGGTTCCATATTTTGCTATGTTACATTGGGTAGAGTTCAGATACCCATACTCCAAAATTTAAAAGTTACTAATGGTCGACTTCTCCTGAGATATCCTTTCAAGTAGAGTTTAAATGTCGATGTTGATATTGCCAGTCTCATTGACAGTTCAGATGAAATATAAGATGCCATAATACCTATGTGAGGTTTCCCAGGGATGTCTGTATGTGTCGCTCATCAAGAAATTTAATGAATGATTAACAGGTTCGGGGGCGTAACGCAAACAAAGCTGTTATTGAAGATGCGTAGCTTTAACTTTTAGTGACAGTACCATAAATCTAATAAATTTGACAGTACCATAAATCTAGTCAATTTGACAGTACCATGAATCTAGTCAATTTGACAGTACCATAAATCTAGTCAATTTGACAGTTCCATAAATCTAGTCAATTTCTATTTTCCAGATTCTCTTTATCAGTCGCTACGAGGGGTTTAGCCATCAAAGAATAAATAGCTTTATATTCACCACAAGGAAGTAACCAACAGCTCAACAGTTTTTATTTCCCTTGAAATATCAATCGTTAAATACGTTTACTGAATAAAATGTGCTAAGATGTATGAATATTTAATATCATTATTAAAAGAAATTTTCTTAACAGGACTATCACACAACTGCGCATGTGCCTCCAGTGGTTGACAATCACCAAGACTGGTTTCTTCTTCATGGAGAGGAGAACGATTTTGGTACTGTGCTAAAATTTGTCCGAAAATTGGAAACCTGCGACAAAACTGAAGACAAGAAAATTGAGGTACCCTTTGCGAAGATCTTCATTTTTACAATGTAAAATGTTCTGTAGATTTTCTTTGTATTTATGTACAACCCATAATTTTAATGACTGATCAAGAAATTTAACGACTTTTACAATTTATTTTTAAAGTTAAAATAGCCATTAAAAACAAGAAAATACGATAGTTTCAATTTGAAATGAGGTACGCAAGGAAACTTTCTATCAAGTTTAAAAAGCATGATATTTTGTGTGTCTGTTTCATTCATTGCTCAAATTTTAGGATGGTACCGTACGAGTGATTTACTCGTATCATGCGAGTGACCCTACTACTGACAACAAGCTGATGTATCACGGCCCGGAACGTAGAGGAACAAAGAGTTTGTCGTTGCTGAGCTTGTCGTCTGTTACCACAGTGACATCGTCCTCACAGCACCACGATGTCCGACTCTACGACTTTCTGAATGAAAATGTACGTTTATTGTCTACTGGCCTCCTTATACGAGTGAAAACAATTTAGTATACTTATATGTGTGTTTGAAATCTTAATGTAAATATAGACAACACTGGGCTCTGTCTGCATGGCAATTTATTTCCTTAAATATCAATAGCTATTTAAATAATTAATTAAACATTGTGCTGAAACCTTGATACATAATTAGCCAATCACATGTGTTACTCTCAAACCATATATGTTATAGCACATACAGACATGTATAATGCCATCTGTACAATACCAAGCTGAATCGAAGGGTCCCGAGTGGCCGAGTGGTCTAGAGCGCCAACCGTTACGGATCACTGCCATCTCACTTCTGTCTGCGTGGGTTCAAGTCTCGGGTTCGGCAAATGTGGGTATGTGAGAAAGCTTGCCAGTAGCTTCTCGTGAGTCGGTCGTTCTTTCCAGTGTTTTCCCGGATTCTTCCTCCACCATTAATACTGGCCGCCATGTATAGCCTATCTTGTGCTGAAAAATGGCGTTAAACCCTACAACAACAACAACAACAATCAAGCTGAATCGAAAATAGTGAAAAAGACAGTAATTACACCGATTAATATAATTGTTATGTTTGCATTTGGGGAGAATCGCATCATATATACATTCAAGGATGTTTCTGGTATATTTGTGATGTTTGCATCAATAATTAAAATTTGAAATTTACAATTCTAAATTGTATTAAGTGATATGTAGTTATTTAATTTATGTACATGATCCAGGTCGTTTAATAGCATTGTTTTTCCATACTGGTTTTTTTTAGTATCTGTTATTTCTGAACATTTACAAGCACCATGAATATTTGTCTTCTATGTAAATGTGACAGTCTGCATACACGACCTAAACTTTTCATGTTTTAAGACCCATTTCAATCAGTTGAATTGAATGTGGCCTGTATAGCGAATTACATATGGTTAAGAATAAAACACACACACACACACACACAATCATCATCATCATCATCATCATCATCATCCTCGCCTAAATAATCAAGTAAAACCCGCTTTTCCATTATTATTTCAATTATATGTTACCATTAAGTGCAAGAAGGAATTTCTAAAAGGTAAGTAAAAGTTTACACCAGTTTTGAAATCTGACACATTTGTAAAGAAATCTTATGATAATTAAAGATTTTGTGTAGAATCAGCCTTTACAACCAATAAACTAAATAATACAATGATTACAGTTAAAGGCAAAATGTAATAAATCTTAAACACTACATGGTTTGTGTCACTGACTCTATTCTTGCTTTGTCTTTTAGTACATGATTCCATCAGCAACGACCACTTACAATTGTCGAGTTTTCCGAATGCCTAATATTGGTGGAAAGCATCATATGATCAAGGTAAGTTAACTCTATAGACACTTCTAATTTCCAATCTGAAGCGTATTTCTTGAAAAATGTGCTTGTTATATTTAGTGTTTTATTATAAGTTGCATTAAATTTAAAGAAAGTAGATATTAGATTTTTAACAGAAAAGAAACGAATAAACTTAATTGATTTGGTATTCTGGTGCTTACATTTTCTTACACGATATCATAAACAGTGTTTGCACTCAAATAATTGAGTTTGTTATTAATTGTTGAATTTGTTCTTAGCTCTCATGGAATTAAGGTCAAGCGTGGAAGATACTGCATAGCTCTGTATTCATCGTCTATCGTTTGTTCGTCAACAGTTGTTATTTTAAAAGTCAGCTGAAAAGCTACCAGTCAAATTGTAACCCAGTTTTGCAGCGGGTGTCCTGGCATGAAGGATATTCATATTTTGCTTTCACAATTGATGGCATCCTGTCAAAAAATATGGTCGTCGTCAAAATGTAGATAGATCCTCTCTACAACCATAGAACAAATTCTGAAAGATTTTAAATGAAAGAATACTTGTACTAAAAACGTTCGGTTTATATTAAAAAAAATTCCTATCAAACTTGAAACTTCGCTGCAATTAGTTAAAATTGAAACACATGCGTCATCCTTCACACAATTGCTGTTTTCGACATCTCAAATGCCACAAAACCTATTAGAAGCAAACCTTTTGCAAAACATCCTGCTATGAAGTCATTTCAGTTTGATACAAATGATGCCGATTCGTAATCAAATATAGCCGCTGTTACTAAAACCAGTACAATATTCAAGCAACGTTTCTCCAAAACTGCTAAACAGAATTCCGTCTTTTATGACAGAAATCATCATGCAAATAATACCAATCCAACATCAACAATAGCCAGTGTTACTAAAACAAAAGCAAAAGTATAAACTACCTCTTCTACAAATCTAATGAATTTGACTAAGCTTGACATTATATTTTTGGTATAAAGACCATTTAAGTACAAATGATGGAGGCCACCATTGCTAAAACAAACACAAAAAAAAAAAAAAAAGAAACAGTTGTTATTAAACAAAAACAATAATAATAGACCAAATTTGACAGAAAGCATGTTGGCACAGCGGGCTTTAAAGCTCGTACAATTGATGATTCGCCATAGGATAGTGCCGACGTTACAAAAACTAGAAAAACCTTGGGTATTAAGCTGGTGTCAGCCATGCCTGCAATGTCAGGTCCCCTCTGGCATTTTGTTGAAAGAACATATTTCGTATAGTGTTTTTAACTTGCTGCGAAAAACTTTTTATCAAGGACAAATTCCTTTGAATGATCTGAATCCATAACTAATGAAATTCTCTCAAAATACATATAATCTTTCTTCAGCCGAGGAACACTTTGTAAAATGATATTCACTCTTTCAGTTAACGCTTTCTCCAACAATATATTTTCATCCTAATCAATTCACAAAGAAATAATTGGTGATCATAATGTACTCTCATTTCAAGCGTGTGACGCAAGAGGAGCCGAAGGACAGCCAATTTGTCCGTCTTAAAATCTCTCCACCAGGTGCGAATTAGTGTTATTATTATTACTATTATTATAATTATTGCTGTTGTTGTTGAAATATTTGGTTATACTTGCCACATACACCATTGAACAGCTGTTAGACTTAGTATACAGCTTTCCTGAACAGATTGTAGTTACCAAGTGAAACATGAGTCAAATGCCCATCAGTCTGTGGGCGAGGAGATCATAGTCGAGAGAAATGAGAGTGGACAGACTATGCATTTCTAAAATTTTCATTGTCTTAGTTTTACAAGTTCACGCGATAATACTTTGGTCAGCAAAATAGACATTATTATTCGCCTTGTGTCTATGCAAGAAAACATCCGTGATATTTTTAACCATTATTTGCAACCATGCAATATTTTAATTTTACTTCGCATCCTTGTATAATTTTTGTCTAATTTGAAATTAGGTGGAACCCATAATGACACCAGGCAACGAGAAGCACGTGCACCATATTCTGATGTATCGATGCGGAGGAATAGACCCCAAGTTCGACAAGGTCCGTTACATGTGCTATGATGAAATCCCCGAGGGACTGAATCCATGCAACGACGTTATTATCGCCTGGGCAATTGGAGGAAACGTAAATGTCTTCTTTTTCTCAACAAAGAATCAAAATACACTTTTACAATTGTTGCCATCACTACCACTAATGTGACTACTCATATTCGATGACATTTGCTTGTAAAGAATGTTTTGTACGCCAGACAAACCTTTCCTGACCTTTCTTTATGCTCTTAATAACTTGGAAATATAAAAGAGTATTTCTGTCTCTTTGTATTATCGTTAGATTATGCGTTCGACCATTTTTTCCTATACAAAAGAGAGATCCTGTAGATTTCCTCATTTACTTATCATGATATCTGGGTCATCTGAGTGTCTCAATCATTATTTATTTATTTATTTGTGTGTATATCTCTAAAGACATATCAGTATATCGGTATCTCTGTTAGTTTTATTGATTATTCATTTGACCCGCTTTGTTGGTTTTCTTATGCACATTAGAGATCTAGGATTTTTTGTTTTCTTTATTGCCAGACCTTCTACTACCCAGAACACGTAGGGTTTTCCGTTGGAGCTCCAGACGATCCCGACTTCTATATCATGCAGACACACTATGACAATCCAGTTCAAAAATCAGGTAACATGGTTCCTCTTAGTTTAACAAATATTAACAAAATTGTTTGGTTGCAGATAACTTTTGGCTTAGAACGTTTGTATAATTTATCTGAATAAAAACAATATAATCAAACAATAAATAAATAAATAAATAAATAAATAAATAAATAAATAAATAAATAAATTCAGAGTATTATCGATTCATGATATAAGTAAAATAATACATATATGTTCATAGTTTATGTTATCGTTCTTCATTAATGCTGATGTATGTTATTTCTATTAGGTATGATTGACAACTCCGGAATAAGGATAACTCTGACCAACAACCTTCGTCCCTATGAGGCTGATATGATGGAATTTGGTCACGTAGTGCACTGGAGGCATATCATTCCGCCCTTTGAAAAGACCTACCTTAGTCAATCGTATTGCGCGTCTCAGTGCATAGATCACGTGAGTCCAAATTGAGCACATTGAATTAATTGAATAACAAGATTACAAAACTGACAGAGTTTATGTCTATCTGTCTGTCTGTCTGTCTGTATGTATGTATGTATGTATGTATGTTATTCTTCTGAAGAAATTAGAAATTATTTATCTATACGTGTACATCTATGAAATTCCTCAGATCTATGTTCAGTATAGTCATAAGTGATGTACGCAGACTGAAATGCACACAGATCTGTTTAAACGTACTGGTATGACAGTAGGGTCTACTCAGTAGCTGTCTACAGTTCCTGCAATCAGACTTTTAGGAAATGACTTTGAACTCGCCGATGTATACTCTCAAAAAATTGCTCAGTATCTTCGTTGAAATCAATCTTGATTCGAACCCCGGCCGAGTCATACCAATGACTTTAAGAAATGGTACTAACAGCTGCGTCGCTTGGCGCTCAGCTTTAAAAGGTTAGTGTTAGGACTGGTTGGCCTGGTGTCAGGATAATGTGACTGGGTGGGACATCATGCCACATGTCTGCGGCATGATGCCCCAGTGTTAGACATCACTATAAGCTGTCACACTGCAGACATCGCAGCGAGATGACTGAAAAAATGTTAAAGCTACGTTAAATCTCTCTCTCTCTCTCTCTCTCTCTCTCTCTCTCTCTCTCTCTCTCTCTCTCTCCACATGCATGGAACTTCTGTACATATGTATGGGGACCATATATGAATTAGCTTTATTTTATTATTATTATTATTATTATTATTATTATTATTATTATCTACCATTTACCGAACAGGTGTACGATTCTAAAGTATCCTTTTGCTTAGTGATACGTGTTTGAAGTCTTCGTGAACAAATATCCAGGAGCCCACAATGGCCGAAACAGTTACAGCCTCACTTTGGAATTTGCACGCATATCAGCCCTGTAAAGGTTACTTTTGTTCAATATGTATTTGTTCATTTTTTGTTGCATCTGTTGGTTGTTAGAGTGGAATCTTCGTGTACTTTTCGAAATTTAGAATTGTTTATCAGCATTACAGCAACTTCTGTGATAACGAATCCAGGTCATTTGAGGGATAAGTTCTATTCATTTCTAACACTGACCATATGCATAGAAGTTTTTCTTCGCTATACGGATTCTCCGTCCTAGTTACGAATAGAAGGATGAATAATGCAGAAGTTCGGAAATCAAAATTTACACGGATATATTGCGCCTGTTGTTGAAGTTCTGCATCTTCTGGTTGATTCCTTTTTGGGGGTAATGTGTCTGTTACTTGAAATTATTTCAAATTGGACGGATGCTTAAATGAGAAAAGTATCGTGAAAAATAATTATTAACACCTCTTTTTTCCCACTGCTTCGAGTTTATTTAGCTGCGAAGAAAGATTCCTAAATGCTGAAAATGGATAGTTTCTCCAAAACCTCTGCAAACATATTGATTTCTCAGGTACAAAGGATATGTGTCTTTCATTTAATGTTTAAATGTTAACAATTAGTGTGCTTAAGTGCAAATTCCCTCAAAATTCTAACTGAACCTGCGTTCTGCGTTTTGGATTAAGCTAGAACAACCTACTATCCGAATTAAACCAGCACACCTATCCATGCAACGATGATTTATTGTCTTTTTTTCAGACTCTTGGAAACATGACGGAAATCAAGGCATTCGCAATTTTTCAGCACGCACATCTCCTCGGCAGAGGTATCAAAACAAGGCACTTCCGAAATGGCAGCGAGTTATCTCCCTTGGCAACAGATCCTCACTACGATTTTGATTTCCAAGAGACACGTCTTCTTAGGGAAGAAATTGCAATTAGACGTGTATGTGCTGTATTTTTTTAATATCTTGATCATATACTTTTGGGGAATAATAGTTGACTTGAGGATTACTTTGTTTATTACGGGAAGTAGGTAATATTGTCATTGAAACTGTATCTATGGTTTCTGCAATTCATATCACCAATTACTTCAGATATTGGTTACTATGGTTTAGTTGGTAGCAGAAGAATCACGGAGATGAGATTATCAGTTTCTCGTTTATTAGAAACATGAAATAGTGTCCCTGACACAGGAGAGAGAGAGAGAGAGAGAGAGAGAGAGAGAGAGAGAGAGAGAGAGATTTTGATAACACTATAGATTCTTCAGCAAAGTTATGTCTGCAGTGCATTTATTGCCTATTTACAACGTTTGTTTGTCTGCATTATAACTATTTCTATGTAATAATTGGAACGATTTTATAGCTTGATAAGCTTATGAATAAGAGCCTCACCTCCCCATTCGTGAACCAGTGTGCATCCCTTGAAGCTAGATAACATAAACACAAAGATTTCGTGGCTTACCCATTATAATTAGGCAGAACTTTTTCATTATTATAACTGACATTTATATATGTTGACAACGTAGTTTACTTATCCAACCTTCTCTCTCTCATTGGCGTAGTAACGATCAAAATGTTTTGCTGGTGATGGGGCTGGGGCCGATATTCCTGCTTCGCATATGCCTTCTCTCTATACACACATATAAAAACACGTACGTACACACATGTATATATTTATGTATAATTTTAGTACATAGGAATCAGGGCTCTTCACACGTGGACTCATGTGTATTCCTTAGAGCTTTGTTAATCATAAGATAATCTAAATAGACCAAGATTATGTGGTCTGGTCGTCACATTCAGTCATTAATTTTTCAATTATGTAGCTGATATTTTGATGCTGACCACATGGTTTACCTATCTAACTCCCTCTATGGCGTGGCAATGTCCCAAAAGCCTTGCTGGGAGTTGTCGTATGGCTGAATTTCTTACTACGCCAATTTTCTCTCTATGCACACATATATACCACATACACACATATATGTAATTGTGAGTGTGTGTGTCAAATTGATCTTCATAATTCTTTCCTCGATTCATCTTTAGATTCTCTACCCTCTCTCTTAATCTCTAGACGTTTTCTGACAGTGAAAGGAGAGGAAAATGTGATAATGATAGTTAAAAATAAAACCGGAATCAAAATTTGATAAGTAGTTATTAACCACGTTAGTGAATAGTTGAATATTCGAATTCATTGCAATAATGTTTACGTAAAAAACATTGTCTTCACTTTTTCAGGGAGACAGTTTTATTGTTGAATGTAC
>JAECUM010048435.1:0-19197 GCA_016617855.1 Megalonaias nervosa
AGAGAGAGAGTGTCGCCTTGTCAAAAGTCTCTTTCAATATGAAACGATTTAGAGACTATCTCTATGAACAACCATGCAACATAATCACATGCTCTTTCGAAATCAGTAGAATGGAGCAGATCATGACTTTAATGATTTCTGGAGTAAACATCAAATCGTATAAATTCCAAATATTATCACGAATAGATCTTCCTTTCCAAATAGACCGCTCCGGTGGCGTAAGTGGTTAGAGCGGCCGCCTCGGATGCGGGAGGTCGCGGGTTCGAACCCCGGCCGAGTCATACCAAAGACTTATAAAAATAGTATTACATCTGCCTGGCTTGGCGCTCAACATTATGAGGTTAATGTTAGGACTGGTCGGCCTGGTGTCAGGATAATGTTACTGGGTGGGACATCATGCCAAATGTCTGCGGCATGATGTCCCAGTGATAGACATCACTATAAACTGCCACACTGCAGACATCGTAGCGATATGACTGAAAAGGTGTTAAAGCTACGTTAAAAATCCAAATCACACACACACACACACACACACACACACACACACACACACACACACACACACTTTCCAAATACTCGTTGGATCTACGTGTTGGGAGTACAATTGTGACCATGTTGCCGTAAAAACATAAGTAATATTATACAACACATTTAGAAGTGAAATATGTATCCCGTTTGAAATATACTGTTAAGGCATGACACCGTTTGATAAATATATTATGACACTCTTTCCGGTTGAGAGATAATTCTCAACGTTGATAACCAAATATTCCAAATATTTCCAAAATGATTTATACAATTTTATCGTGAAACATTCGTGTCCTGAGATTTTTGTTTTGCAGACTATAAGTGGTTTCTAGATAAGATATAGAGCCATTGATTGAATCCATCTGAATATTATTTAATTTCGGAGTGTCATAGTAACGAAGAATATGTCTCAATACCACGAGGTTCAGCTTCGCGCTTTTTGTATAAATTACTACAGTAACGTTTGGCTTCTACCAAAATTTCCTCTGGAGTTTCTATTACCGATCCATTATTTTGGACATGTGAAGACATCATTTTCAAATGTAGTTTCTATTTTCCAATTGACAGTATCGGTTACTGTCTTCCATGCTTCAGTCTATTTCGTTCTAACCATAACTTGAATCAATTCATGTTCTCTTCCTATGCTCCTCATCATTTCTCCTTTATTCATCTTATTTTCATAATTCGCTTGCACAATTGCTGTCCTCTATTGACTGTATCTTCTTAAGCAGTTGATTTTACTGCCGATCGTGATCTTTTTATCTTGAAAGACGACAGTGATATGTTCTGGTCCGTAGACTAAACCTGCCTCATGAATCTTTCCACATTTCTTCGATATAACTATGCCGCTGATTCTGGCAATTTGCCAAGATGCCTTGACTTATACCAGGATGTCTGGTTTAAACAGCATGCTACAAAAACTGTTTCAGGTTGTCTTTAGAACAGACGACACGATGGTTGTTGTATTTGGATTAACGTCGCTTATCGCCTATCAACATGTACGATCCTTTAGTCTATGTCCTAATTAACTTTTGCGAATAACCGCATAATATTGATGCTTACCAAGCAAGCCGCAATAAGCAGGAATCCTGATTGCCTCCATCTAGCCCTCTCCTGCCTTCTAGGTATTACCTTATTATGTTTTCTGCCAAATCTATACCTAATATCTATTTCGTTGGGGTGGTCCCTATCCTAACGCCAAAGATGTGAGAATCATAAACCACAGTCAAAGATTTCTGAGTTTTGAATTTTCCTACCAAGTAGATTGTTTGTTTGTGCTTCTCGTGTGCCATGCGTATTTGTATGTTTTCCTAAAGTAGGTAATAGCAATGTTGGCTTAAGGTACCCGATAAATTCAGTAATCTTAGTTTGAGTTTCGAGACTTCGTTAGCTGGTTCAGTAGCATGCCTGTCTTTTCAGGGCTATACTGTTCCTGTCTGAATAGGGGTTTCTGTGGTTGGATTGAAAGCCCAGGGTAAGAATGTAACCGTTTATTGTGTCACACTATAGTATGTGACATTTTGCCCAGTTACCTATATTCGGGCTTTCCCTATTTATAAAATGCGTAAGTTGCAGGAGATAACGATTTATCAGGTTGGCAAATTTTCATATTAAAGTAGATTTTAATATCGGTACTGAGCGTACATGTTGTTCTAAAGAAAGGAATATACCGATCATTAGGCATAAGTAGCATTTTTATTGTTTGGTGATCTTAGTCATCTCTTGTGGGCATTTGAGGCAAAATCTCAGAGTTTAAATTTATCACACTTATTACCAGCCAGTTTAGGCAACTGAAGAAGTTGTTAACTCAAACGTGGTCGTTTGAGGCAAGTATAAGAGTTCAAATTTGACCCCTAACAAAAGTTATTTTTACTGCCACTCTTGATATTTGCCTCCACATACTGCCATCTTATCCAGCTTTCATCACATTTTGCCTCCGGAAATTGATGCAGATTGTGAACTCTACTGTTTATTCAGCCACTTCGAAAAGGCAGGCACGGGAGCAATTGGTATATGTGTTCGTATAATAGGAACGCAAAATGCGTAATCCCAATTGCAATGTGTTTGGGAAGACAGCACCCGTCTATGCAGTGATCGTCAAGTGACGTATTTCACTGCTTTAGTGAAACTGCTGGCTTTTCTCATATATATGTTCCATTATTCCCAGCCATTCTGTGTCCGAAACGTTATCTTTATTGTCCACACACTCCTATTGTTCATCTTCTTCCACTGACTCTCGGTCTGACTCGGGATTTGAGTCAGGGCTGGTGTCCGAATCGGATTCGTTATCGATTTCCAGCATTTCGTCAGTCTGAGTGGCCTGAGTGTAACTCTTTGAGGGGTGGCTGTAGTAGCCTGTCGCAGTTCTGGAGGAGATAATTTGTTGTCTGATTGGTAAGATAGAGCGGCGGATGGTCTGCCACATGGTACTGATGAGCTTTGGCAGTTGTCCCTTTACTCCTCTTCACCCAATTCCTTCTTTTCTTTGTCCTTCCAAGTTTCCATGGTCCAGTTGATTCATCAACAGCTGGTATTTTCTTTCTCTCATATATTAACAGAAGGGTAGTTCTGCTATTGCCTGCTCTAAGGCTCCAACCAGTTGCTAGAGTAATGGTTCCAAAACGTTTTGGGCCGCGACCGAAACAAACATTTTTTTTCTAATCCTCACCACCCCGTCTCCACATTTTAATAAGTTTGCCACCCTAAAAAATATCCTGGCAACCTTTCGCGACCATCCATAACATCGATGGTTGTTAGTGCATTTATCGGAATGACAGCTGTGTCTAGTATTATTCCGAGCGCCGCACCTATTGTGGCTGATGTTCTTCCGCACTTCTCGTCTACTCAAACTGTCACCCACTCTATTGCTGGTCTGTCGCTCCTCCGCTCGTCGCTGAACTGACCTATTAACACAATGTGCCAACACACCTATGTATATAGTCCCGATGACACAGTGGGATACTTACCAATCAGAACGCGGGTGACATAATTCGGTCAGGGCCTGTCGTCTGTCTTCTAAATATATTACAGCGGACGCGTCACTTCAAATATATATCATGCTTTAGCAATATTATCTCAAGCAAAAGTTGATCACCAGTAGAGATCTAAGATAAGCATGTGGAATATTTACCAAATTAGCTAATTGTTCTACATAAATGTACCGGTCATATACATTTTGAATGGTTTCTTAATATTCATATTTTCTATGTCTTGGAGTGGACAATTACGAAATTTTCAAAATGTTTTTCTTTTTGTTTCCTTTTGAAAGACTATTTTCATCTGCAGCAAAGACTTAAGTTATAAGCCCAATATCCTGAATCAGCGTTAACAGTTTCAACTATAGTAAATAAATTTTTAGAGATGAAAAGGTCACGTACTGTTTGTTTTATTCGGTTAGTTTTCCTCCATGTGTGTATTGGACACTAATATTCAGCTCCACAAAATATTTATTAAACTAAATTCAATACAAGTATCTGAAAGCATCACCCTTGGCTTTGGGGTATTCGCATTAGTTTAATTACAAGTGTCAGAGTTTGGAACCACGCCTAAAGTGAAGTATTAAACAAAGTATTTATTTAAAAAAAATATTCAACCAATAAATTTATGCAAAATCAATACATCAAAAGTTAAAAATGTCAACTTGAATAATATTCTATATGAAAATATAGATGCGTAATAAGCTAGTTATTATTATTATTATTATTATTATTATTATTATTATTATTATTATTATTATTATCAGTAGCAATAGTAGTAATAATAGTAGTATCTTATGTTTAAAACCATTCCCAATTCCAAGCGTTCCTATACATTTTAAAATTTAGGATTTGGAACCTGTTTTGCGATATTTTCAATCATCAGATTTACTTGACTCCGATCAAAAATTTCTGTGTCACATTTTCCATATCAGTAAATTTGGGACAGTATGGAGAAAGAGCTCAGAAACCCTAGGAAACAAATGCAAACGTGCCTTGTATAACATTAATACATGTATTTCCTAACACACAAAATTCACGCTATTTACGGTTTATATTAAGCTGCAAGGATAACTATTGATAAACTAATGACGTAGATTTTAAAATTAGTGGGAGGAGATCATTAATGTCGAACATATTTGATCTTACAACAGTCAAATATATAATATATGACTCCTATCTTTGTACAAACCATGGCCATTCACGATGGCATATAGTGAATCTTGAGACTTTCACATTGAACACGAAGAGGAATGTTATGCACTAAGAATGAATAGATTCGACAACAAAGTGTGGCCAAGGGTCTGGCATTTCAAAACTGGTTGGTATCCTGGTGGGTTACATAAATTTACCTGATAATCAACATTAAATTTCAGAATTTGACAGAAGTCTCTTGAATATGAGTCTGTCAGCTTTATGACTTCCATTTTTCTATTGACATGACGCACCCCTAATTATTGTCCATTTTGGATAACAGGTAATACACTGGACTACCTGAATCCAACATATCGTATACAGACTCACTTTTTTCTGGATAGCCACTGGACTCTAGGCACATAATTTTTAGGACACTGTGTATTTTGTCAACGATTATTTGGACTGCAAAGACATCAAACATGTCAGGTACAACGCATGGCGAAAGCTGAGTAAGTTTCTGACGCCGCCTGTAAAACACATTTAACGGTTCTCGGAGCGAGGTGAGAAACCCGTTTATCATAAATTATGCCTCAAGCCTAATGCCTAGTGGGTGGCACAGGGTCATTTTGTGTTTAAATCATTAGGGAACATTTATCAAATCTAACACAAATATTCCAAGAGAATTGACACTATCTTCTATTAAGATGCCATGTGTTCTTTACACACATTATCTTTTATGACTAAACGGATCTTCCCCTGATAATACAATTGAAGACGATCCGGTTAAACATCGTTGCTTTGAACACAAGGATAACTAGAATCCTTTACAAGTCAACGCTTACCAATCAGTATGATTATGTGTAGATAATGGGTGGGATAGTGCTGAGGTTTAATTCCATTCACAGGAGTTAACGTATTACAAGGCAGTAATCGTGGGAGAATCTGAAAAGGAGCAGTTCGCAAACTATTCACTGTATTTGCTCGGGTCATTATAGTTGTTTGCATTATTCAGGTGTTAGCTGACCCCATCTTGATGTTAAAATTATCGAGTTTACAGTGAAACCAACAACGTGCAAGTATAATATCCGGCATCGTTCCTTACGTGTTTGTTCTATGTATGTCCACGTCAGGTTTGATTCCATCAGTAACATCTCGCGGGACTCGATTTAACGTCTAGTTGACTTGTACTGGTTGGCGACATTGGCGTTGATTTTGTTCCGAATGTGATTTTTGGGGATTACAAATTAGCTTTCTAAAATCTATGTCTTTGCCAACGTATTGTGTTGCACAGCTTTTGCATGTCAGAAGATAGGTTGTAATTTTGGCTCGACATTATAGCTTCTGATTGATCAGGTTTCTAACTCCTGTTGTCGAACTTCTAAAGAAAAGGGCTCTATGCTTGCAAATTACGCCATGCTTTTCTTTGAGGAAGAATCGGTGGGGAAAGAACACCCTGTTGGTTAGTATTGAAAATTCATAGTTAGTTCGACCAAAATGATAATATTTAAGTTTTTCCAATGCAGTTTTATCAAACTGATATCCAGCCATCAGTGTTGTACCTGTTGGGGTATGTACCTGAAATCGTGATCTTGTTTGAAGTTACCTTAGCACGTACCAGATGATCCTTGAGATTTTGAGGTCTACGGTAGGAACATCCTGAAATACAGTACACCCTTCACACGTTTGGACGATTCAGTATGGTACGTATGCTTCCGAATGATCTGTTGTAAGTTTGAAGCATAGGGGTGGAAAGTTACCACAAAGGGCCCATGCTTGTTGTTGTTGGTGGTGTGTGTGTGTGTGTCTGTGTGTTGTTTTTATATTTCAAGAGGACTCCCTAATCGAGGAGTCTAGTTTGTTAATAGGCTCCTGAATGTAGCTCCTTTTGTGTCTTTTCATTATAAAGTGCCCTGTGAGTCTCTTTTCAAAAGCAGCAGAATTAGAGTATAATCGCATGTTACAAACGCAAACACCACAAGGTAGATTTTTCATTACGCGCTAGCAGAGGTAGCTGATTGTGAGTAGATACTGGTGAGAGTCGGCAGGTTTAGGAAACGAGCAAGTTTCTATATTTCCCTCCAGCAGGGCAGATCCAGTATCAAAAAGATAATGGACCTATCTGATGACTCAAACGTAGATTTAATCGTAGGATGGAAGTTATTGGCAAGTTCAAACAATATTTAATTTTCTGTCGGCAGCGAATCTGCACCAGCTTAAAGGTCTACACGGTGACTTGTTGAGAAGCTTTTTTGCTCAAGTCTTCCCTGGAAATATTGGCATACGAAGGGGTCATTATGACGCCCATTGCAGTTCGTTTGTAATAAGTGTTGGTTGTAAAAAAAAGCTGTAAAACTTGAGAACATGTGTTAAACATGTGACCAAATAGAACGTTGGATGGAAGGATCATGTCGACTATCCCATGCTTCCTTGCATGCTGTGATATCTTCGTCGTGTGGGATGGTGGTGAATAAGGAATATGCGTCCATGGCGACGAGGAGAATGTTATCTAGAAAGTTAGTTTTGGTGTTTTATGGAAATAGTCCATGGTATCTTGGATATATCAAGGCAGCTTTTCCACGAAATGCTGAGGTAATAAACGACTAACTGAGACATTTGTAAGTGGGATGGATGGATGGATGGATGGATGGATAGATAGATAGATAGATAGATAGATAGATAGATAGATAGATAGATAGATAGATAGATAGACAGGCAGGTGGTAGGTAAGTAGGTAGGTAGGATGGTGGGTAGGTCTGTAGATAGATAGATAGATAGATAGATAGATAGATAGATAGATAGATAGATAGATAGATAGATAGAATGTAATGCCATCTAATTCTAAGAACAATTAACGACTCGTCCACGGAATGAAAAAATTACCGAAAATCTACATCATTTGTAGATCCTATTCAATGTGGATTAAAGTGTACATTTACGTCAGGATTATCGGGGCACATATCTCCATACAGCAGTAGATTTTGTCAAACATCAAGACAATTTATAAATCAATATTTGGACACAATTTTCAATATATTCAAAATGTATGAACTTTCGGACGAAATGGGTAACGTAATAAGACACTGTAGTGAAATTCAAAGAGTTGAATAGGTACGGAATATCTGATGACAGAAGTAAGGTAAATAGACATTATTCAGCATTTAAATAAAAGAAAGCAAAAATTAAAAAAGAATGAAGTAAGCAATGTAACCTCAGAAAAAATAGCAAAGCAAATCAGTCTGAATACAATGACAAAAGCATCCGCATATGTGACCAGCATCGATAAAGGCAGCTCACTGAAGGATAGACCAGTATGAAATGTATACAATACCTATGATTTTTCTGACGCGTATCACACTCTGACCTTTAGCATTTCTTTATCTTGAAGATACTATGAGAATTCCACACGAAATTCCTTCTATGAAAAGCACAAAAAAGTCTTTGTAGCTGGCATAGTTTGATCTGCATCGCATGATTATCGTAGGCAGCTTGCTACTAAACAAACACTATGTCGTGGCATCGTTCATAAAGCGGAAATAAACACATATGGTGTATCTATCATTGCGTCCTTAGAAATATGTATGATCATTAGAGATCAGTGCGAGAACATACTTAGAGATCTGCATTTCTCATCTATTTTTCTTACTGCATTTTCATTGATATGTGTGCAACTGTTAAGGGTTTTAAAATTTTGTTTTGTTTCTTTACTTTTTATAAGTGATGACATCTTGATTTCAAATAATTAGCACGGATAGACAAAAAACGTGGTTTAACTTAATAAAAAATAATTTGCATATATAGCTTAAAACTTAAAACTTATCTTCTGATTTTTGGTGTGCACGTATGTAGGTTTATTTATTTATTTATTTATTTATTTTTTATTATTATTATTATTATTATTATTATTATTATTATTATTATTATTATTATTATGTTCAGTCAAAATTCACGATTGATGACGTTTTAATATGCATGGCAGAAACCTTGTTATGTATTTATATTGTTCGTCAGTATGCGTTATGTGCCTTGAACCTGCAGCTGCACCATACTGACAGTCGCATGCGCATTACGGTCAGTCACTTAAAACTGCTCAGATCTTGAAAATACGTGTACCGTATTTTTCCTAAAAATACTGCACAGTGTACAAGGAATATTCTTTTTTCCGTCGGGTTCATAGGTAGTCAAGTATGATAAGTTGTAATTATAAGGGAGATCAAATGTACCGTAATGCAAATGACTCATTGTTTCTTGATGAAGCCCAAGTACTTCGTTTCAAGCAGAGGCATTTCTAATTTCCGCTTTGTCTGATTTGTGTAAAGAAATTTAGTGAGATAACTGTGAATTCTGTTGATATCACTGACAATAAGGAAAATTTCCAATTACCGTAATCATTTCTGTACAAATATTTTCTATTCTACTGCAATAAAAGCTGTCAATGCCGCACGAATCACGCAATGTATCGTGGATGTTTCGCTCATCCCTGGCGAGAGGCAATAAGCGCGACGGGAAAACAAATTGAGTGTCTCCAGACAATTCGAAGCAGTTGTAGCGTCGATAAAAAGGCGCCATGGAATGGTAAGGTTCCAAACTAAAATGGTTATATATATATATATATATATATATGTTCAGGATTCTGTCCAACAAATATCTGCATCAAACCAGCGATGATATATGGTACTTAAAAATGAACAAAGCTAATAGTATTATTATATGTGCCCCATAAAGAGAGAACGGACAAATAGACACAAGGGCAAGGGGTGGGGGTGGGGGTGTAAACAAAAGACTAAGAGACCCATGATCACGGTATCACATCTGAAACTCTTAAAATTCATACTGGAAGTTGTACTGCTAGTCATTTAGTTGTTTGGAAGATAGTAACAAAGATTCATAAACAGATATTAACAGATATACAGACGGAGAAGGAGATCGGCTGCGAGAGGGAGAGAGGAAAACTGAGGAAGGGAGAAAGAAAGTAAAAACTGCGCAGTGTCTTACGCGATCATCCCTGAGACAGAATTTATTATCTTGCTGCTAATACCAAAGATTGTTTTAGTATTAAGTACAATTTATATATAAAACTTTCCCAGAATTATAACGCTCAGCTTAAGTCAATTATGGATGACAAAGCATAACGAATAACTTTTGATTGACAAGCGCACAACCATGTTTCAATTTAAATTCTAACTTAACAATTGTGCTAAATAATAAATTCTATTACACCAAGTAAATTCCAATGAAAGTTATTTGTTCGACTGTTAAAGTGACACATTTTCTGTGCGATATCAATTTTTATCACCGTCGATCTTGTTTTCAGTAGCAAGCATGACACATCCATCAGTTGCTTTATTGGAACAATGGTATATTCATACTGAAATACTGGGTTCATCTTAATATATAAATACATGCTTTTCACATTAACTCCATGGGATCCAAAGTGTCTTTTGACAAATGTACTCTAAAAATGTTATGTTTTCATTGATATATTTGCATCCTAAGTCTCTCAACGATAATTTTACACTTTTGTCATCATCGAAGTGGCAGAGCTTAAACGTGGTTTCTTTTTTTCCTGTCTATCTTGTTGGCGTAACTGTTCTTTTGGCCACAATACATTTTCACTGAAAATACCACAGTTATATTAGGAACCAGGACTTTGATGTTCTGGGGCAGGAGCCTGACACTTTTAAAAAATAAATTCCGTCTGTCAGTAACCGGCAAAAAGTCCTGGTCCCATTTGTAGAAAGTAACAGCAAATAATATTCATTATTTTACCTAAAACAAACGATTATTTTGAGATAAAATAAAATATATCAGCTAAAAAGTAAATAGCTGACACCCTGTGAAAAACATTGTGATGACATAATATAGCTTGTTGATTAAGTAGTGAGTGTTGACACTGAAACCTACAGTTTACTACCTTCACAATTGATATAATAGGCATAGAAACGTTGAGTGGGATGCCAACACTTGGTGAAGATATTTTTCAGAGAGAGCAATAAACATAAAACAAAACTACCCAACAAACGAGAAAATATTTACTGGGGTTGGGAAATTACGTAAACAGAAAACAACTGATATCTTGAAAGTCTTTGGCTGTTTTGCGGTCTTACAAAGGAATACATGTGGGATGACGCATTAATATACTCTAGTAAATAATTAGAAATTGACTTTTTTCTCCAAAGTTTGATTTAGCCTGAATATGATTCACAACATGTTAAAAAAAGGATCATACATATAATTATATGTGTAATATTCAGAATTAATTTGTGACAAATACAGCTCTTTTGTACAAAAATAATAATAAAGTTTTTGAATTACTTTCTGATGAAAAATGAAAACATGTTAATATCATTAAATTAGTAATCAGATTGCTAGCGAATTACTGACGGAAACTACCGAAAAACCGGTACTGTGAAAAAGTATAGTAGTACGTACCACCAGAATAAAACTGCGGTAAAGCTTTTGGTGACAAATAAGCAAGCTTCTTTCTATTTATATAGTCTGAACGACTTCAGCTTCATAAAAACAACATCAACCCTTGACCACAATTTAAAAAAGCAACCCCCTCCCCGAAAAACGGACAAATAAACTAAGGTTCACCCTCAAGCCAGACTCACACAGGTGTTTCATTCGTTACGCAAATAAACCCCTTGCATCGACGGCTCCGGGGCCTAGTGGTTAGAGCGTCCGGTTCGGATGCGGGAGGTCGCGGGTTCAAACCCCGGCCGAGTCATACCAAATACTTATAAAAATGGTACTAACAGCTGCCTCGCTAGACGCTCAGCATTAAGAGGTTAGTGTTAGGACTGGTCGGCCTGGTGCCAGGATAAAGTGACTGGGTGGGACATCATGCTACATGTCTGCGGCGTGATGCTCCAGTGCTAGACATCACTATAAACTGCCACAATGCAGACATCGTAGCGATATGACTGAAATTTTTTTAAAGCTACGTTAAAAATCCAAGTCTCTCTCTACACACACACACACACACACACTTGCATGTAACAATACGTCAGTTTTGTACCTTCTCAGAGGAAATTAAAAGAAATCAACCGAGGGATGATGATGATATAATCTCGACCAAGTTAAACAGATTTTATTTTTCTACTCTTGTTATATTAGCATGCTTTATAATACCTTCTGGCTTCTGACAAAGAATATTTACCCACTGTACCTTGATGAAATGAATAGAAGTATGAATCCCTTTACAGAATTAAATTAACTTGCTGAACTAACAATCCATCAGAGATATTTATCGAAAATTTTAGCTCGGTCGAATTCAATCATTTGATGTAACACAAACAGCTTCTGGTAAATCTAATACAGTAACGTCTAAAATGTCTAAATTGTCCCAACTTAACGTACATAATAAAGTCGGATCCAACTGCACAGACCCAGATCGACTGTTGCAAAATCCGTCGGCAGATATGGGTCTATGAAGGTTGTTTGAATTAATCAGTACAATACATAATACAAATGCTGATCTGCTGGCGCATTTTGCATTACAAGCAAATAATAAAGTACTTGATGAGAAGTTATACGAGGAACATTCTTTACCGGCACCGGATATGGGAAAGTTAGTACGTACCCCAAAGCATATAAAGTTGCATATTACATAGAAATGATAAGAGACGACCTTCACGACTTTTCTTTCTCACGACTCAGATGGTGGATAGAAGGTTAAAATATACATACTAATGCAAACTGTGGAGTCCGCAGTAATTTTTCCCGGGGGCGAGGTGGGAGAGGGACAAAGCTAAAACAAAAGGTGCTAATTATATACTGTAACCCACATACCCCGTGCATACACCCATGAATTTTAATAATAACAAAATAGTAGGAAACGTTTTTTTTTATATTTCATTCCGACTGTGTTTGAGGACAAACTTAAAAGGTTGCACGTGTGTCCACAAAAGTGAAAACTTTGATCAAGATGCTATATAGAACATTTGTTTGGCAATATAGCTATAATAATTACTAAGCACATTAGGAAGGGAAAGGGAGAGTTGGTGAATTGGCGATAACTGAACGTAATGCAAAGTTTTATGTGAAACAAAGTATGTTTTAGCATAGTCACTGTGCATCTAATACAGTAAAGTTAACGATGTGGCTGAGTTCACTGAGTCACAAACGAAACTTTCAGACAAGCAAAGCAATGAACGTGATATTCGTAATGTCAACAACAAACGTGAGAGATGCAGGAATTGAAAATACCATTCTAATCACTTAACAGTTATTTAGGAGAAACATTCGAAACTTTTCGCAAATAGAATGGTTCAGACTATGACCAGTGCTCTCTGCGGTATATAAAAATAGCACAGAAAACCATACCGAGGCCAAGGACTATTGCATATATATCAGAGACGTACCATTTTACAAGTCAGTCAAAATACTAAATTCGAGAAAAAAATGCAACTGAAGGTTTGGGTAGGAAACTGAGCATCAGAGCCTATACGCCTGTTCGATAACAGTTGTTATGTCCCTTGGCTTATTAATTCCGCTAATGTACCCATGGCAATGTTTCGGTGAGCAAATCTGTGTAGGAATGTCATCAAATAAAGCTTTGAATGAACCATTACGGGACACGCCATGTATATATCGCTATAAATGCGTAAATTATGATTACCAGTTGTTTTGTTTTTTTGAATATAAGAAAAAGCAAAATAAACTTTGATATAAATGGTTTTTATATGAACTAATTACTTTTTTCCTATTTCACATACAATTCATGTAATGATGTAACTCGGGTGTACTTGAAAGGTCTGATAAAAAGCGAATGGTAGTAAAACATACAAAAAATAATGATTTTAAAAGTTGGTTGTAATTTGCTAAATCCGGAATTGTAATTTAATTAATGTAATACATGATGTAATTACCTAGAAAGACATAAAATCCTTAAAGTGCATGCTTATGTGTGCGCGCGAAAGAGAGAGAGAGAGAGAGAGCGAGAGAGAGAGAGAGAGAGAGAGAGAGAGAGAGAGAGAGAGAGAGAGAGAGAGAGAGAGAGAGAGAGAGAGAGTGTGTGTGTGTGTGTGTGTGTGTGTGTGTGTGATTTGGATTTTTAACGTAGCTTTAAAAAAATTCAGTCACATAGCTACGATGTCTGCAGTGTGGCAGTTTATAGTGATGTCTAGCACTGGGCATCATGCCGCAGACATGTAGCATCATGTCCCACTGAGTCACATTATCCTGACACCAGGCCGACCAGTCCTAACACTAACCTCTTAATGCTGAGCGCCAAACGAGGTAGCTATTAGTACCATTTTTGTAAGTCTTTGGTATGACTCGGCCGGGGTTCAAACCCACGACCTCCCGCATTCGAAGCGGACGCTCTAACCACTAGGCCACTGGAGCGGTCCGCGAAAGAGAGAGTTGTATAGATGAGCGCATGCAAAAGTAGAGCGTATATTCCTTTGTTAATTAAAACACACAAAAAACCCAGTAGGATGTAAGGAGTACAAGGAGTAGCACAGGAAGGGTGCGGGAGAAGGAAAAATAGTATAAGGAGCGGCACAGGAAGAGTGCAGGAGATAAGGCGAAGGGAGAATAGAAGAAGAGAGAACCAATGCAGACGAGTACAAGGGACTAATCACTGAAATGAGACTCTCACATTAGGACGTTAACTCTTATGTGAGTAAACAAAGAAAGGCGTTTGTTAATAGGTCAATTAATGTATTACTTTATGAGTGCAGTGTAATTGGAAGATTTATATCCATAAATTGCTTTAATAATTTTATTTATTATTAATATTGATTAAATTGTTATATGTTTTACCTTTAGTTGTTCATCTGTTTAGGCTGTTGGCATTGTTGACTGAGGGCTGCCGTATTAGTCCTAATGCTGTAGAGGGGTTATGGCATGTATATATATATATATAATATATATATAATCAGTATAACATTGACGAGACACGCAGACAGACATAAATGCGGAAAGAGAGTTAAATGGTAAATGATGCATATCATTTAATAATAAAATTACGCATCCGGTGAAAGTGCAAATATATAAAATTTTCCTAAATTGTGCATGGATCTTACACCAAACTACGGCTGGTAAATTTCCAGAAATAAGAAACCTATTCTTGAAGACTAATAAGGAACGTTCCTTTGAGTGACGCATCTGCGCGAGACAATTTCCAGAACAAGATAACATTGTCACCATAGCAAAAATGTGAGTTAATTAAAAATATAAAAATCAGAAGTAATAAAGATACAAAACCAGTTCACCTGAGCAAGATACAGTTTTCCACAAACTCTGTTATATGTGTAGACGACTGTGATCTGTTATGGAAGGTTTTATGTTTTATGTTTTAGGAATGTTACGACTATATGGTCATACACTATGTAATTGAAAGAACAAAACCACCACGTTTAGGAAAATTTAACAAATAATTTATAATACAAAGTGAAAATTTAAAAGGAAGTTATATTAGTGTGAATTAAATCCCAAATATTCCTAAACGTTTTATCACAAGTCCAAAAGTATAGAGTGTTCTGAATGAATCCCAGAGGTGTTGGAATGAATTCCAGCCTTGAATGTGCCGATGCACCAATAGTGTTCAATGTGCCGATGTACCAATAGTCTGGATGTAGCCGAATGAAATAATCCAGAATGTCTTTGAATGATTCCTCAATAATCCCCAAACATGGTTAATCCAAAAGTCAATGAGTATTTGTAATTCTAATGAATAATTTAGATAAATAACCTCTCAACATATTAACTGAACACAATTGTAAACTATAATTATAGATCCCCAAAGACTGATATTAAGATTGGAATGAATAATTGTGTTGATTAGAATCTTATTTACAGCTTATGACACAAAAAAATGGACAGGATGTGTGTCAGAAGTTCGCTTCCAGAACATTCTAACAAAATCAGGTACGCTATACCTATTCTATCCTCAATCACGGACAAAAGTCAAACAAAATAAATTAAATATACATAACAGGCAGTCGAGGACGAATATCTGCATGAAAACGCTTGTAAAACTTATTTTAACCTTATGATTTTGATAATAATTAACATTTGCAATTAGTTACCCGGAATTTGCTCTGAGATTATCTCGAATGTTTTTAACAGAAACAAAAGAGAGAACTGGAAATTATCTATTTTAAGTCATGTGTAGTTCCTAATATTTCACAACTCCGTAGCTTTTTTTTCTCCGAAAACCCTTTATGCTGCAGGTCAAATAAGGGACAACTGCATACTTTTAGTGGATATTATCAGTTAGCGGAAACATCAAGTATACACCTAAATTGCTTCAAAAAGACTTTGTTGTTTCAGAGAGACACTAACTTCAAAGATCACTCTAGATTAGACTCCCTGGAATCTGAGTAACAAAATCTGGTTTGTCTGATGGTTTGTTTTATGGTTCTCAATGCGAGTACTGCACCGGTCTAAGTACAATGATATACTGACATTTACAGCTTCTAATAGTAGATATAATGGTTTCAACTCAAGACGTTGCATTTTAATGTAATTATTTATCCAGAGGAGTATATTAACTACACCAATTGTCTCCGAACAGATCTATTAGAGTTTCCTACGGGTATAAGTGAATGTTATATGAATAGCTTTTGACCAGATGAGATCATCATAATTCTCTACCAACTCATTACCTACGTGATAATATTAACATTTTTTCACTTTGAAATCAAAAATAGGAGACAGAGTAATGAACAATCAGAAATGATTCTGAGTAAATTATTGCATAAATAATTTATGCTTCAAAATCTTATTCTTGTTTAACAGTGAAACAGAGATTACCCTTTATATTTGCATCAAATGTAATCCTCTTAAATCGTCTTAAAAGGACAAGCAGTCCAGTTCATAATAACTAAACAGCAGAACCGTTTAAACGGACAAAAGTAACTTATTAGAGGAAAGGTGTGTGTGTGTGTGTGTGTGTGTGTGTGTGTGTGTGTGTGTGTGTGTGATTTAGATTTTTAACGTAGCTCTAACAGTTTTTAGGGGGCCTCGCGTGGCCGAGTGGTCTAAAGCGCTCACCGTTACGGATCATAGCCATCTCACCTCTGTCTACGTGGGTTCGAGTCTCGGGTTCGGCCAATGTGAGTATGTGAGAAAGCTTGCCATTTGCTTCTCGTGGGTCGGTGGTTCTTTCCGGGGTTTTCTCGGGTTCTTCCTCCACCATTTATACTGGCCACCACGTATAGCCTATCTTGTGCTGAAAAATGGCGTTAAACCCAACAACAACAACAACAATTTTTCTGTCATAACGCTACGTTCTTTGCAGTGTGGCAGTTTATAGTGATGTCTAGCACTTGGGCAACATGCCACAGACATGTAGCATCATGTCCCACCCAGTCACATTATACTGACATCAGGCCGACCAGTCCTAACATTAACCTCTTAACGCCGAGAGACAAGCGAGGCAGCTGCTAGTACCATTATCATAAGTCGTTGGTATGACTCGGCCGGGGTTCGAACCCGCGACCTCCCGCATTCGATGCCGAAGCTCTAACCACTAGGTCATCGGAGCGGTGATAGATACATAGATAGATTGATAGAGTTCAGGTTTATAACCTGAATCTATGTATGTTTGTGGATAACGTCATGACTGTGCAACATAAGTTCTCAATTGGCACCATACAGTAAATCGACAGTGGAAGGTGTAGACATTTGCATAAAACCGAGTCACTCTTTATATGGTGTCTACGTATCCTAACACATTAAGTCGGGTCCAAGCTGAAAGTAACGTCATTACTGTAGGTGTAGATCGCTCGGCCATTTCCGTCACGTCTAGAAGCAACCTCGGAATTGATTCTTGGAATTCACATCAATTTGATCACTGCGGTGATTAGCCTTCAGAGTAGTGCCTTAAATATGTTACGACAGAAAAGACGATGATGTTCCGCATGTGAATTTGACTCCTTCCGCCACCATACTGGGTCATACTGACCAGCCAACTTCCAATACCACGATTTACATACCCCATACATGAGAAAGTTCTGTGTTTGTTGTGTACATATAATCTATTACACTGTTGTAAATCCAGATCTTCTATGGATTACAATTATAGATGACACTGTTTGATGTGTATTCAAAGGATAAGAGTGTGATATAAGATATATTCATAGCAGTCAACTAGAATACACACATTTATTGTTCTATGGCATTATAAGTTTTTGATCTTTTACAGTTGTTGCAGTTATTATCACCACTGTTGTTCTCGGGAAAAGGGCAAAAGCTTTCTCTAGTATTAAACTAGATAGTAGGTAAGAACCAAATGAGGTCCAAGAGAGGAGGAATCCCATCTTGTTATGAAACATATTTACATTTATTGGAAAGAGTTTATCTTCCGAAAGTCTTAATTCAGTTCTTTGTCTTTATTGGCACAACATAACCACCGTAGTGGTGAGCTCGGTGAAATGCTACTATATACATTCATATTAATTCTAACTTGTTTTCAGCTAAGTTTGTAACACTGCATCAAATGTTTGATTCTGATGCATCAAACGTCAACGAACAGGCAATCAATACTACGTGCAATTTGAAATTAACATGGCAACTGAGAGGTATTTTTCCGTTCATATGAGCAAATATACCATACCAAGTACACAGTGTTGTGTTGAGTGATACATATGTATGATCAAGTGATGTAGATCGTAACATGAAAACTATCATATAATGATTGAACCGAGCACAACATACAAAAGACGATACAGTCAGAATATATGCCAGAATTCAACCAAAAGGAATAATGTTAAATCCAGAACACATATTTTGTGACAGAGATTAAATATTTATGAATCAACAGCAATTTTCTAACCTGTTGTAAAAGGAAGGCATTGTGGTTCTGTATACAAGCTGACAAAATCCCCATTTAACGAAGGTAAGAAATCAATGAGATTTTATTCGTGCTATTTTACCTTTTATAAAGTCACTTAAACCAAAGATCTTGCTTACATTAGGGTAGGTTGTTACTGCATTAGGATTAGCGGCGGTTAGTGATGTTGTCACTGTGACAACACAGAAATCTTCAGCTGGGTCTTTCATTAGGAAGAATGGAGGTATAGGAATAAAGTTATTGTATTTATTGTAATATAATAATATAAGATGCCATGCATGGAATATGTTTTGAGTTTAACACAATATGGACATGATAAATGACGAGGGGATGCAAACAAGCTACCACTTTTTAGTTTTGATCTCTGTCTTACATACATTAGACTCCATGTACGATTTGAATACTAGTAATATTATAGGGTGGGGAAACGAAAGGGTATTGCTACAGAAATTGAGTGTTTTAGATTCCTAGTTTTCTCTGCTATACATTTTTGGAACTCATTTAAATTGTGTTTTTAACGTCCAAATGGACTAGCGTTGCATACTGGCATGGCATACATTCTGGAGTATATTCTGTGAAATAATTCCTATAAAGGGCTGTTTGTTCTCTGTTATTCTATTTGAGATATTTGAATGATCTTTTGCGATTTAATATTTTATTTGTTTATGAAAATATTTGTTAAACAGATTATTGACTTGTTCTCTCTCTCTCTCTCTCTCTCTCTCTCTCTCTCTCTCTCTCTCTCTCTCTCTC
>JAECUM010048437.1:0-12660 GCA_016617855.1 Megalonaias nervosa
TATATATATATATACGTGTATATTCTGAAAAATCGTAATTGAAATAGCGTACAGGAAATTCCCAAATTTAAGTTTTAGTCACGAGTTTTGCTTCACACTTGAATTCTCTTTTTAATATTTTGAAATATCGCCTATATCCAACACATTTCACTCAGTTCCGACGGAATGTAAATCATTCATTAGACAAATTTAAGATACCATGCATTTAATTTTATAAAACAATAAATTGAAAGAAGTAATAATATAATGAATTTGAAGTTATACTATCAAACACGAGACTATGTATATCATACACTGAATGTATTATACAGGATAAAATAATAACTCGGCACCTCATATGATTACACGATCAATGCAGTCTTGTGTTGCCTTCTTGCTGTCACACGCTTGTAATAAATAAAAATATTAATAACAATAAAAGTTTCAGATTCATGCCAACATATTAGACTATAGACTGAATTATACGAGATTTGGATGACTGGATTTCTTTTACGCATGATCTTGCAAAACATGTTCTTGGAGACTTTAACTAGAAGGCTTCATTATTCCTCAACGTAATTCTACTCAAATATGAACAAAATTAGACTTTTCGGTTTAGATGTTAGTCAGTTGAAAACATACAAATACAACGTTTTCTTCTTGTGATGTCTAATTTCCAAACTTTTAAGAACGCGCACGTATAAAATCTGTATTAGAAGAAACAATGTTTTCTTGAATCTACTTTGTGCCAGAGACAAACAAGACATCTGTCTGAGGATGCTCTATCGTCGTCATCGTTACCAGTCTTGTTTGTGTTCATAATATCTATACTCCGTAAGAACAGCTTCTAGACCGAGATCATGCCAAGAAAGTTAGTGTGAACATCGCCCGTGCGAGAACAAGAATACATAGATATTTTACCTTTTTCTTACAAAAATCTAATATCTCTCCACAGGGCAGACATTTTGGCGCTATAGATAAAGGCAACTAATTCTTTAAACTCGGTAAAAACAAAACCTATCATTGCGGTGGTAAGATTACGTGCCAACAGTGACAGAGCATGTTCATACCTGTCACCATTCAGTCACAATCGCTGTCAGTCGGTTCATATTACATATGAATACACATTATGTAGCCATACACTACACTGAACAAAGAGAGTGGGGTCAGTTATTAGCCTCTTTTATAAGAGAGAAAAAGAATACATGCATTTGTTACGACGCGGATTCTATCTTTGAGTTCGTTCTTTGTATATGCTATATTTGTATGTCTGTTTGATACACAACAGGACTTGACGCTTGTGATCCAGACTATATTTATATATCTCAACAAAGAGAGTGGGATCAGTTATTAATCTCTTTTATAAGAGAGAAAAAAAAAATACATATGAATGCACATTATGTAGCCACACACTACACTCAACAAAGAGAGTGGGGTCAGTTATTAGTCTATTTTATAAGAGAGAAAAAGAATACATGCATTTGTTATGACGCGGACGCTGGGTTCGTTCTTTGTATATACTTTATTTGTATGTGTGTTTGATACACTACAGGACTCGACGCTTTAAAGCGAAATAAAAATGTTAATTCTAAATGCAAGTACTGTGTATAACCATTAGACAATGTCATCTTACAGAAAGCCAGTACAATAGATGCCGTGGTGGAAGCTTACACGCATTACCAATGAAAAGACTTGCATTGCAGCCAGTTGGGATATCAAATTATCAAAACCTGAGCTTATGGTTCTATATTATAGTTTTTAAGTTACTTAGTAATTTCATATTTAGGTTTAGCCAACTCTGATGTGTTTTCCACTGGATGTTGTATTGCTAATACACACAGTCTTTCCTGCCTTTCCTTTCTAATATATGTATTAAAAGCATATGCATGCAGGGTATGAAAATATTTACTGCCAGATTCCATTAAGTATGCCCGACGTTAGGTAAAACAAAGTATGAAACTAAGATCGAAAGTCAAAGTATTCACTGAAATATTCGAATAAATTTGTCCGACTGATGTAACAAAGACTATGAAAATATGAAATTATTAACTGTCATATTAAATTAGGTATGTCAGACCTTAGTAAACAGATGAGTATAAAATAGACACAGACATTTTGCACAACATGATGAATATAGTACAAGTATCAGTATGCAGAGTATGAAAATATTCACTGACAAACTCCAATGGATTTTTATATCTAACTTATGCATCACTTACTGTTTTCTAGTGTCAGAGTCTCAACACTGGCAAGACTGTAACCAACGTTTTCCTCTCCTCTTGCGGCCATTGTATCTTTTCATATGATTGTGCTTGAGGGTTATTGACTCCAAGTGAAATGAGTTTTCAACCTAACACAATGCTGACACGAGGACTGGGCTGCAAAATATAGACAGAAATATTCTAGCCGTATCGATGTAATATACATAACTAATATTTAGTTTATGAATTATTGTACAGATATCAGTTTGCTTGTAAAACATATCTTTACAAATGAAATCGCATCAACATTTTGTGTATAAAGAGCTTATCAAAGCTGCAATTACATTCTCTTTTTTACACGCAAAATGTAACCATCTTTAAATTCACTAGTCATCTTAGTGTTGTGTGATATTAGTGATATTGTGCCATCTTAGAGGTGTTGTGTAATCCTGGTGGTTTTGTGTGATCTTAGGTGTGTTGTGTGATCTTAGTGGTTTTGTGTGATCTTAGAGGTGTTGTGTAATCTTGGTGGTTTTATGTGATCTAAGAGGTGTAATGTGATCTTAGTGCATTTGTGTGATCTTAAGGGTGTTGTGTGATCTTAGTGGTTTTGTGTGATGTTAGAGGTGTAGTGTGATATTAGTGGTTTTGTGTGATCTTAGAGGTGCTGTGAGATCTTAATGATCTTGTGCATATTAGAGTACCTAATGGTTACAATGATTGGACGAAGAATTGTGCTTTTGTGTTTTAGGAGTTATTCATTAGTGTTAATACTGTAGGTGTGTATTAGTGGTGGGGTTTTCTTAACGCCATTTTTCAGCACAAGATACGTTATACATGGCGGCCAGTATAAATGGTGGAGGAAGAACCAGCGAAAACCCCGGAAAGAACCATCGACCCACGAGAAGCTACTGGCAAGCTTTCTCACGTACCCACATTGGCCGAACCCGAGACTCGATCCCACGCTGACAGAGGTGAGATGGCAATGATCCGTAACGGTGAGCGCTTTAGACCACTAGGCCACTCGGGGCCCCGAGTTAGTGGTGGGTATAGATACTGTAGATGGGGAGTTAAAGGTGGGAAAATACTATAGATTTGGAGTTAATGGGTGCAAATGATGTGGATGGGGAGATCAGTTTTATGGATAAATACTAAATTATATGAGTTAATTAGTGGTAGGTGTAAATAATGTAGATGAGTTAGTGGGATGTGTAAATACAATGAACATGGAGTTAACGGTGGGTGTAAATACTGTGGATGGGGAGTTAGTAGTGGATATAAATACTGTAAATGGAGAGTTAGTGGTGGGTTTAAAAACTATAGATGGGAGTTAGTGGTGTGTGCAAATAATGTAGATGGGGAGTAAGTGGTGTGTGTAAATAGTGTAGATGGAGAGTTAGTGGTGTGTTTAAATAATGTAGATTTTGTGTTAATGGTGAGCATAATAATAGTGGAGGTTAGCAATCCGTGTAAATACCAGTAATGATTGCTGCTAAAGAATCTTCATCTACTCTTATTGATCTCACAGTCACAGGAAATGACGTGTGCACGATATTTTTACCTTATAATCTCACTCGCTGAAAATAAACAACTTTCTATGCATTAAATGACCTAGGTGTGAGTTAACTGTGATTAATATGTGAACATCTGACTCATTGAGACTGTACAACTCTCTGCATCATCAATATAATATGTTTAAAAAACTGAAAAACTCCGTGATTTCAACTGATGATGTATCATTAACCGAACAACTCTCGGAGTGACTAGTGACCTTGATTTGAGTAAACGTAGGACTCTGCATATTCAGTACAACGTTGTTCCATTTTCATGCACTGACTCAATAGAAATTAATGTTTCATAAAAGTAAATGGTAGACTGATGCTTACAGAATATCTATAAATCCCTTAAAATGCAAGTTTCCCAAATTAACCAGACTGTGTTCTCTGTAATGAATGTACTTGTCTCCAAGCAAAGTCTTGTTATCATACACAAAACCAACCAATCATTGCATGAAAACAAGCTATGTTATTAAGTGTTGACCTTATCTGGCAAACTTTTGGCGTGTACAGACAAATACTACAATGAATATTCAAATGGATTTAGTTACCACATGCATATCTCGTTCTTTGGGTTTATTGGTGCAAACAACATGGCTGATAGATAGTATACATTTGAAAAATAAATAAATTCAAATAATAACGGAACTGTGTAGTGTTGGCATGCGAGTATCCGTGTGTAACAGCAGTTACCTAAGTCCACTGGTCTATGTACCTGTCAAGTTGGTTACATAGATAGGTAGCTCAGGGGAGTGTGTTTTGGGTTGTGGAATTTTAACTTAGCTTTAACGATTTTGTCATATCGCTACGATGTCTGCAGTGTGAAAGTTCATAGCGATGTCTAGTACTGGCGGTGGGGTGGGGGTTTAATGCTGCAGACATGTAGCAGCTTCTTGTGAGAGGCAGCTGCTAAGTACCATTTTTATAAACCTATGGTTTGATGCTACCGGGATTCGAACCCACGATCACCGGCATCGAGGCACTGGAGCCATCTAGCTAGCACACAATCATTCTGTTTACTACTACTACTACTACCACTACCACCACCACCACCACTACTACTACTACTACTACTACTACTACTACTAATAATAATAATAATAATAATACCATAATGCTAATTACTACTAATACTAAAATTACTATCTTACTGCCGCTGCTACTACTACTATTACTATTTCTACTTAAGCTACTACTACCATAACTACTACTACTACTACTATCTTACTATCTTACTGCTGCTACTACTGCTGCTACGGTACCGCTACCCTTTCGTCTGAACTATTACTACTACTACTACTACTACTACTATTAATGTATTGATAATGAGATGCTGTTACAGCTGTTACCACTACGAGTTACATTAGACATTACCAATTGGTACATACATATTAGTTTTATACTAATTGTATTTTAATACTAATAAAGAGAAAGGGTGGAGAATCATGACAACACGACGTACAATTACATATAGAAGTTACCAACACATACATACATACATACATACATACATACATACATACATACATACATACTTAAACATTTGTACTCTCTCACGTTCATAATTTGACTGTTCTCCATTATTAAAATCAATTAAAACTATAAACATTTCTCTCGCGTTTATAGTTTGTGTTTCTCATTATCAAAATCTATTAAAACTTTCCGCTCACGTTTATAATCTGAGTCTTTTCCATGTATAAAATCAATCTAAAGATTTTTTCCTCGTCTCTCACGTTAATATTTTGACCGTGTTTCAAATTTATTAAATCAATCCAAACTAAAGACTTCGTTTCTCTCATGTTTGAAATTCGACTGTGTTTCACATTGTGTTACGAATATGTGATTAAATTACTTGTGTGTTAGTTTTAAATTCTTTTTTATTTTGATTTTGTTTCTCATTACATTGTATTGTAATGATAATGTTCACTGGATTTAAGTATTTTTTCGGAAAATTGGCTTGACCCGATTAGATTATAAGATTTCTTCAGCACTAGTTTTAGCTCACAGTTTGTGTAAACATCAAGTGAAGGCGACAGGTTTTTACCAAGGTCATTTCGGCCTGCATGTTAGCTAAACTGTAAAGAGTCTTTCTTTTTTTATACATTTTCAGTGTGCGAATTTGATTCTTAGATAGGGCTATTCTTGCATACTTGATAAATAGCATTTCTTTTATTGCGATGTTCAAATTACTGTCACGTAAGTCTATCACGTGAGCTACCATGTGATCTAAAATCGCGGCTTTAAACAGACGCTCTCTAGTAGATTCAGTGAGTTGCATTTTACACCTTGATTGATCAAGAGGTTATTATTGTTGTTGCCAGATAGTTTTTGAAGTTCATTTGTTCCTGGAATTTAATATTTTATTCTCTAGAAAACTAAACAAGTGCTTTATATTTACAAACGTTCTAGGAGAAAGAAATTCAGCAGAAAGGAATTCTGGAATCTAACGGAAATATTATAAACTGTGATTTAATCGAGGATCTGTAAACACCAGTACAACGGCCTAATCTGACGTCATCGCCTCCATATTGGAATTTCATCGAGATTCGAACCCGGATTCTATTAGAACTGTTTAGTGAAAGGACTTGTATTTTTCAATTTTAGGATTAAATTTTGGATTATATTCACAAACCATAAGTCATATTTCCAAAATTTACATTGTTTTCTAGGGAAATAAATTATTTTGTTAAAATATACAAAGCTTGTTGGCTTCACTCTTTTCAATTGTTATATTTGTACGAGCCTACACGTAACAATTGATAAAATCAATCCAAACTTTATACTTTTTTCTCTCACGTTCAGAATTTGACCGTGCTTTCCATTTTATAAAATCAATCAAAACTAACGATTTTTCTCCTCCCTCATCTTCACAACGTGACTGTGTTTCTAATTTATTAAATCAATCTAAACTAATGACATTTTCGTCTCTCATGTTTATAATTTGACTGTGTTTCTAATTTATTGAATCAATCTAAACTAACGACTTTTTCGTCTCTCATGTTTATAAATTTGACTGTTCTTACCATTTATAAAATCAAGCCAAACTCATGTTTCTAATTTGGATACAAATATGAAGATCCGTGTTAAGACTGAACTCCAGGAAATTCTGTTGAATAATGGTTCGAGTATTGAGTATATCTGCTTATCCATTCAATGTCATTGTGGTCTGACAAATATTTTTTCACCAACATTAATTCCACATATTTATTAACGATCCTCAACTTTATACTGCCTGAAGGATGATCGACAATTAAGTGAGAGACGAAAAGATCTCACATACTATGTCCCATATGTATGCACGAGCAGCAGAGAGGCTGAACCCTACAACTTTTTAGAGACCTTATTTTTGAAAACTAAGGGTTCCTACGAAGGCTGGAAAACGAAGTTTTTGCCTTAATAATGAAAACTTCTCTAATTGACCAATTTTTTTCTGATTTTTTCACGTGCTGGTCACTACGCGTATGTCATTCAGCCTCTCTGCTGCTATGGTTTTTATCCAAAAATTGTGTCCGTTACGATATCTTGACCTCGGATCATGTAAATTTATTGTTGCAAAACCAAAGGGGGCAGCTTGTGCTTTTGAAAAGAAATTTTTAAATTTGTTCATATCCATGTCCCCAGAACACCAAGTATAATAAATATTTTGCAGCGTATGATTATCAACTCCGTTGAACACAACTAAAATGTTACAGTTATCCCTGATCACTTTTGAATTTGTGTATAACGCTGTGTAACATAAATCACGTCTGTGTTTTTGTGACGGCCTCGTGAAAATATCCGAGCTGGATTGGATTGTTTGTCCAGCATGACATCATCATACACACGAGGTTATTAATGAATCCATCCAGATCATCTACGGATGGCGCTTCATCAATATCAGTAATAAAGTCTATGACTTCACTGTCTTCATGCAACAATTTTGCGTTTTCATTAAAATCTTTAAGTACTTCGTAACATCGCTGATCATCTACAGATGGCGCTACTAAATATAATTTATCCCACTTCAGCCATCGCATTATTAGATTAAGCAGTAATTGTGTCTTCCCACTTCCGGACGGACCTATTATAATCATTCTGATAGAATTCGGAAGCGCTGGATGGTGCTTTACTGGCTCTTGTTTTCGTGTCGCAGAAAAGTCAATTATATCCATATAATAATAATATGAGTTTATATTGCGTTCGATGTAGAGCAACAACCCCCACATTTGGATTGACAACGATAACAACAAAAAATAAGAGACGCGCACTTACAGGTAAATGTACAAAATGTGGTACAAGCAAATATAAATTTATTTCGTCCTTGATGAATATCAAGGGTGGTGATATAGCCTCTTCGTTAGGGAAATTGCCAGGAACTCCATGGGCTAAATACCCCGGCGAGAAACACCTTCAGGGATATAATTATTGTGGTCCTGGAACTCGTCTCGATATCAGACTCGATAACAAAGATCAACCAAAACCTGGAGAGATTCCAGTAAATAAGATTGATCAAGCGTGTCACATTCATGATGTCGCTTATAAAAGTCCAGATTTGCAACAGCGGCATCTCGCAGATGTAAAGTTGATTCACGCGTTAAATTCTATAACTAATAAATCTCTCAGAGAATCTCTCGCTAGTTTTCTAGTAAAATCTGCTATGAAAGGTAAAAAGAATGCTAGGGGCTGGTAATTAATCAACTGATTATTATAATGGAATCTGTTTATTATTCCCCGAGAGTATATTGGAGAGGTAAGGCAGCGATTAGCAAACTTGCCGCTTCAGCAAAAGTTTCACGTGATGTAGCTGCAGCGTGGTTAGCACGACAGGCAATATGGCAAATCTTTCTAAGTCCACCTAAAAAAATTCAACACGCACATTTCGATGTCAGTGTTCCTAATGAAGTTCATCAAGCGGATTTACTGTTTTTACCACACGATACCATTAAAATCGGCAGACGTCAACACACATACAGATACGCGTTAACTGTCGTTGACGTGGCGAGTAGATATAAAGAAGCGGAGCCGCTATCAACAAAAACAGCATCTGAAGTTGCATCTGCGTTTAAACGAATTTATCAGCGAGGATCCGGACCACATGGTGGTCTACGATGGCCAAAACTACTACAGGTTGATCCTGGCAAAGAATTTCTTGGTGCAGTATCATCGTTGATGAACAAGCACAACGTTAAAATTAGACGAGGACACACGGAAATTCATCGTGATCAGGCAATCGTTGAACGATTTAATCGAACACTTGCTGAGCGGTTATTCGGGTATCAATATGCAAAGGAAATATCCCTGAACAAAGTTCAGGCAGATACAAGATCTCGTGAATGGGTTGCGAGGTTACCAAGTGTGATAGCTGGGCTGAATAAGGAAATTACTCGTGCAACTTCTATGAAACCGTCTGATGCGATCACAAAAAAATATATACAGATAAAACGTGAATCTACTTCTCAACCAGTACTTGGTAATGTTACAGTTAGATATTTATATGAACCTGGCGAACTTGAAGGAGGTAGAAAAAGAGCAACTGATCCTATTTGGAGTGTGACCACACACAAAATATCCAGCGTGGTAAGGTCCACAGGTAGACCTGCAATCTACAGATTAGATTCAACTGCTCCTCAGCGTGGATTTGTACGCGAACAATTACAAATAATTCCTGAGGATACGCAATTACCACCAAGCACACTTTTATAAACTTGCAAACCCCCGACGTCGATTACACTCCAAACAGGTCAGTATCACATTTTCGCGTGTGTGACCAAGACTACTATTAATTCTATCAACGGTAAATTGTCTTGGGTTATTGCTCGAATACTGCCACAACATTATTGCGTTGCAATTTGCGCAATGATTATTTTGTCGTTGTTTTAACATCATAATAAATTCAGCATCTATATCAAAATCGCGATTATTTTTTTTTCACACTGTTTATAACTGGCTATTTTTTTATTGATATCGACACTGTTAGTGATTTCTTCGGTTATTACGCAATCCATGATAACCCGTTTCAGTTGAGATATTCTTCTAACTCGAGACACTGCGAGATAAATTAAATTTGACCACTCAATACGATCATCAACGATCCAAATACTAGTATCAGTGATAGTTAATCCCTGCGACGAGTGAATCGTTATAGCGTATCCTAACGTACATGGCGATTTATCCATGTTTAACGCGCTCTCAACAACATCAACAGCGACAGGAACAATATCATTTAACACAAGATTTAGTATTCGGACAGTGTCTACACGAGGAATCTCAACATCAACATTTTGTTTAACGCGCTCTCAACAACATCAACAGCGACAGGAACAATATCATTTAACACAAGATTTAGTATTCGGACAGTGTCTACACCAGGAATCTCAACATCAACATTTTGTTGTCTAGTATCTGCTGGGCGATAACACATCGGCACAGGTAACGTTGGGAATTTTTTCTTATGTAACGCAAATAATTTCTCCTGCAGTTCATCACGAACTATTTTTCTACTCGCAACTATCAAATCAGAAGGTCTCCATAAGGTCCAAAAATCATTCATGGACGTTTCCGGAATTACCTCACGCATTACTTCACATTGTATTTTATCTGGCTGTAGTCTTATTAATCTTTTAAATTCTTTCAGCGACTCATCAATAGCTCTATGATCATCAGATATTTCTTCGTAATAATCTACAAATGTTTTCAGCCACTCATGTGGAGCCTGCCCAACAAAGGGTGGCGGTTGACCATGATCACCACACATAATCACAGCAGTATTCTTTAGTAACAGCCAATCAAGAAATATTTGTAATACCTCCAGCGACACCGTACATATCTCGTCCCATATAATATACTTAGGTATATATTTTTCACCCATCCGCGATGGAGTCCATAAGTCTCCGCACCATCTAAAGAAACTATGATATGTACACGATTTTACACCTCGTTGCTTTCCCTGGCGAATTTGTGCGTTGGTGTCAAAACAATCATATCTAAACTCATGAATAAGTTAATCGCGCTTGTCGTTTTACCTGAACCTCCACACCCATTAAGATAAACAGTCTTATGTCTAGATACAGGATCATACACGGATGGTGCAGATGATTTTGATACTTGATTATTTTTGTAGCATGTCTCCGCAATTTCAACATCGGCAGATTCAGAATAACTAAGTATATTTTCTTGTTTTATCCTCCACGTTCCCCATTCACCATTGCCGAGTTTTAATAAATCTTTATATTTTTTGTGTATATAAAATGAATCCGTAGCAACTCTGACAGCGTAACGAGGAAATCTGTTTATCATAGATAATAGATTTATCGAAACGCACGCTAGCATCGAAGATCTTAAATGAGTAAACTGCGGTGACTCGCCATCAGTATAGCTCACAATGGTACCTAGTTTTGTTTCATCTGATAAATAAGCATTACATCGGCTTATAAATGTGTTTTTCTCCATCATATCAGCGATTATAAAACTAAGTTCAGCATCGTCCATAATCAATCTTGTACACGCTCGTTTATGATCATGTGATCCTCCTTGTGTAAACTTACCGATTATTTTTCTGCCGAGATCCTTTGCAAGTTTTTCATCGTGTTTAGCATCAAATACATCAGGTTCTGGCAACCAAACTTGTTTCTGCACGCGGTATGATATAATTGCTTCAGTTACTTTCAACGATATTAAAATTCCAGCATCAAGCATATATCTTAGCAGAACTATTGGACCCCAACGTCGCTCTGAAAAATGTCTTCCAAAACCACGCATAAACAATCGGATAGAGATCCGAGTGTAACTCAAACGACTCTATACGGGCGAATCCGGTTAAGTCAAAATCTGGTAAGGGTCCGTTTATCGCAACCCTGGTCATGTCATGTGTGGGATGTCCAAATCTCTTAAAGTATTTAGAACAATCTCCATATCCAAGAAAACTTCCAGGATAACACGCTACCATATCAACTGAGATAACGTCGTTGTAATCGTATCTAGTATTCCACAATCCACCGTGTCCGTATTCGATACAACTCCTCACGACATCTTCGAGAAATTCCGATCGTGTCGGTTTCCACGAGTTTTTCTCCTGAGCGAAATGAGCAGCAACCGATGGTACGGTAAAACAATTGCTTAGTAATTGTCTAACTTTGACATCGTCAGAAGTATATTTCAGCGCAAGGTTTTCCATTTCCTCATGAAGAGATTCTGTACGATAAATATCACCGTTAGACAGTACAAATTGATCGTGATTATCATATTCCGAACTCTGAAACAGCCAAACAGAAACAGGGTCACTTTTACTGATATCACCGATAGCATCGAATACATCACCGTGGTAAAATTTAACCATTCTTTCACGTGGAAATACAGTTACAGCATTAGTCCATGCATGTGCGTTATGATCAATGATTGTTATAAGGTTTTCATTTTTTATATATTTTGGTTTGTACATAATCTCTCCGGTTAATGTCTTCACTGCTACTGGAAATCTTAATAACTTTTCTAGTTCAGCAACGTCGCTGATAGACGCTCCAGTATCTTTAACTTTTTCAGCCCACATATTTATTTTTTTACGTCTTAAATCTGTCAAACCGTTTCCCCGTATCGCGTTTGTGAAGTGTTCTATGACTCGCTCAGCTACACAATTTATTCTTGACGAAGTCAAGGATGACAGTTTCATTTTCTTGAGATCCCCAACGTCAGGTTTATCATTTAACGGATACAGCGCGTACACAACAGCAGTCACTGGATACGATCGCTCATAATACGGCTTGTCTATTCCAGTCAGTATTCCTGGTTTGGAATTTTCACCAAGGACAATATTATTCCCTGACTACTGGACTGATTCGCGCTTGTCTCGGATGATCCAAACATCATCCTCGGTCTTTACAATAAATTTTACTAAAATAATATATTTCCGAACAAGGTAGTCAATAATCTCTCTTCCTCGTTTGTCACTC
>JAECUM010048439.1:0-10923 GCA_016617855.1 Megalonaias nervosa
TATATATATATATATATATATATATATATACAGCTACATATGAAAGCTTTTTTAAACATTGAACAGTGCTACATGTGTTTATTCTTCAACAATTTCCATAAGACTCCGCGCGATGAAATACACAGGATGGTGTCAGTGAATAAATTTGTCATATGTACCTTAAATAAAACATGATCTTACCAACAGCATAATAATTTTTGATGTAGAGTTTATTCGATCCGCCATTAGCTATTTGCACATTGCATGAAGGTCTGTAGTTTCTGTGAAGAAACAAATGAAAATAATTCCTCACATGAAAAGAATATATTTAAGACAATAAGGAAAAACTGTTAATGGTAGCTTCCTCATGTTTTGACCGAATGGTTGAAACAAAACTCTTTGTTAAATGTTCTATAATTTCAACAATAAAATGCCCGGCAAAGTTTTATGCTTCACTAATATGTAATTCTTATTGACCCGAAAAGTTCACAAGCTGATGAGTTCAATTGATTCATTGCTGCAAATAAATCCACCAGAAGGATATCGACTTTGCTAAGGTTACCCAGGTGAATGGTGACATGGGAGTGGCACCCTGTGTGTCAACGGATAATAAACATTATGCCGCAGGTCTACATTTGCCGACTCTCAGAGTTTCAACAGAAATTACCCTTGCAGATCACTGTGTTTCTACCGGAATATAACAATGTGGGCCACTCTAGGTGTCAAAGGGAATTTAACATTAGGGGATACTCTTGGTGTCTACGGGAAATGAACAGTACGGTATAGTCTGTTTTCATGTTGAAAACTGTATAGGTCTCTACGGGAAATTTTAACATTTGGATACAATTCAACAGATACTTTTTAAATACTATTCAATACATACGTCTGATAACTATCCAACACACACTTTTTGATATTCTAACCAAACACTGTATGCATTGACTAAAAACCACACGCCTAATATCCAGCAAAAAGGGTAAGAGCGTTTATATGAACACTATAAACACATCCAAGAGCATAAATTGTAGATTTACGAACAAAAATTGTCATTAATTCTGAGTAGTGTCTTTCTCTTCTAGAAATATGGGTGCCGTTGTGTTTGTTAAGAGGGTTAGTATATACCGCACATTTACAATACCTCTACACAGACACTTACTCGCATTCCGTAGACCAAGACACGTTTCAATCATCCTTGCCTATCCACATAGATTAATCTCATTCATCCACTTATATATAGTAATAGCCCACGATGCCTTGACATATACAAGGAAATGTTAATTTAACAACACGCTGGAAATGATGGTCGATGGTCCTGGTCGAATGAATTGATATGCTTCACGAATGAGAATGCGAGTAGCATAATTCAGTCAGCATGTGTTGTCTCCCTTCCAATTAGAGTACTCCAGATGCATGAAGTCAGTCACTTTTAATTCATCGTATACTCGGTGTGATAATGCGACTATTATTACGACTGTAATTTGACTTTAGGCGAATTTCTATTGTCCCCGCAAGATATTTTGCCAACAGTAGTGTTATCTTTATCTTTGACTCCATCACTACCAGAGTATGATGATTTCAGGAAGAACAGAAGGAAACAATGGAGAGTCTTTAGCAACGTCCTAAAGAAGAACAAATATTTATTGAATCACAACACGAGGAAAAAGCACGCGATAAAAAGAAAAGAAAGGAAATATTTGAACAGTGAGAAGAAGAAAAATTGTGAAAAGAAAACTGTTAGTCTGCTATAAGACACTTTCGTGCACTTAAACCATCGAAGATAAATGTATCATAATTTTATAGCACAACAAAACAGAAAGAAACCTTCCACATCGAAATCTAAACCTTCTGTGACTATGTAAACGTTCACCGCCACCACTGAGATACCAGCAGTAGCAACAACAATAACAGGAAGAGCAAATAATACCTCTTCAACAGAAGCTGGATTAGGACTTGACTGTAAGAATAAAACAGTTACAGCTGATGATGTCAGTTAAAGACATAGCGGTTATGTTGACCTGTATATAGAGTGTACGTCAAAGTCACATTGGAAGTATACATTCGCAGGACACTGTAATGAAGAGTGCGATCTGTTTTGACTCTTCCATCCTCACAGATTGGAAACTGAATGAGTGTATTATCTTAGGGTGAGGTGTCTCTCCATATATAACGAGGAGAGAGTGTACCTTAATCAACTCAAATTTTGAAACAAGATGAAACGATCACACCTTGCTGAGGAGAATCCACCAAAAGCCACAGAGTAACACAAAGAAAAGAACACGCATTCCTTGTCACTATGCCTGGTTATTGTGACTTTCACAGTTGATTCCAAATGTTCAAAGGGATATGTGGAAATATATGAAAGGACCTAGTTCTAAATCTTCAGCCAGAGCCGGATTTGTCTACTTGGGAGAAGGAGATGAAGTGCAGTATTTCAGTTGTGGTGTAAAGTTTCAAGAATAGAAATATACATCTTACCTGGAACATTCAAGATGGTCTCCGTGCTGTCACTACCTTTCTTAGGTCGATAAAATATAGTAACCTTATATCGGATTCTTTAGAAGAGGATATGACTTTTAGTTTACCATCGGAGCTGCGAGAACGCGTTTACAGGGAGTTTGTATAGATTCAAGTGAAACGCAAAGAACAATTGCAACTTTTAGACGATTCCATAGAATGTTGAACAACCTGTGGTGTTCTTGTAACTGCTTTTCTTATATATCGTTTACAAGCCCGCGGGTCGAGGGTTGTGCACCCCTGGTATAGACAGATGAGATCACTATCTCTTACAGAGAGAGAGAAGATCTGTTGAAGCATATGACAAGCCATCCTGGATATCTCCGTCATTGACATCTCATCTTTCTAGGACGAAAACAGATAGGCAATTTGAGGGCCGTTAACATCTCTTAGAAAAAAGTTACTACTAAAAGCCTTTGCAATTTTTTGTATGTTTGTATACGTCTTTGTCTTCCACAAGAAAGCTAAAACTAAAACCCCTTTGTACATAGTGAAATAGTATCTATTTGGTTATAGCATGCAAACATCAACACTACCTTACTTTGCATAATGTTAAACCTATGTGTACAAAACAAAACAAATATAGTTTCTCTTAGATCCACTCGATTTCTCTTGACTTGCATTCTGTACTAATCTTCGGATGTTTATCTTCACGTTCGCGTACTGAATCAACGCAAGATCACCCTACCCCAACATCGTGTTTCAATACGTGAGAAAATATGGGGACTAACGACAAATACGGACTACTTCCACGCAATAAACTATCAACCTAGTCCCCTAACAAAGCCCGATAATTTAAGAAACATGGCACAGAGCAGCTACCTTCAAAGAGGGCCCAAAGTTTGGAAGGCTGGAGCATGAACAGCTTCCCTGGCGACTAAACGTGGTGAATGTAGGAAATAAACCTGTCCACCTGTAACCTAGCCCAATGAAACGTAATTACAAGGAGCCCGCCGCTCCAAAACTTGCTGACTGTATAAGGTCTTCCAATTAGCTCTGAAAACCTCTTTCGATTACAACTGATTGGAAAAATTCAAACAGGACCATAATGAGCCACTGTCTAAAACAAAACTAATATTTCAATAAGTATATGATCTATAAAGAAAATCCCTGTATCGATTCACATCTTTTGGAAACATTAAGTACACTCTTTACACTAAATTATAAATTGGAATGAAATAAGCATATTTAACTACATAGGCTATTACAACAACACTATATTGATAACACACAATTGACAGATAGGACAGCCCGACTTTTAAAAAAAAAGTGGACATAACGGGACCAAGACCATATAACGGGCGTTTCAATTTAGGATTCCGCTGCCTCTTTGAGCCTAAAGACATGGTTTCTCTAACTTGATTGCAGAACGTGCCAGAAATAATTATTTAGTACGCCGTGCAGACAATTACATTTATATAGTCTAGAATGACCGAAGGGAGATAAACGACTCAAATTCAACTGTCAATCATCAATCAAATTTGGCATCCATCGTCGAATTTATTCCCAAACAGAATGGCTAGCCAGGACTGCCGGGTTGGAAACTTGGCGGAAGCCATCAGTCTCAGGTCGGGTCAAATAATAGGGGTGTTACCCCCAAAAGGGGCCATTTCAAGCGGGAGACAGTTTCTTGAAATATAGCAAAAAAAAAGTGCGTCAGAGAAATGATTAAAGCTGCTGAGAAGATTAAGGCAGCATGGGCGAAGGATAAGAAGGAAAAGGAAATCCAATTTAGAGAGAGGATTCCCGCGCTGCAACTACAATTGGATGTGGATCTAAGAAAAATGAGTCAACGGGGAGATAAAGATTGTATATCAAAAGTAGATGACAAAGAGCAATATGGAAAAGGAAATCAGTGGGAATCCTTTTAGGCTCACTGTTTCCATCCTCTGCATGACAGAATACGTGGACAAGATGTGTCGTTGTTGTCTAGCAGACAAGGAGGTGCAGTAGTCCTGGATATAGATAAACATCCATGATCTAGTACAAAATCCAACGTTCCTATTCAGGGTCACCCAGGTCACTAGAAAAGATAGCAACCACTCAACATTATTGCAAGGTATTTCTTTGATGTCTATATATGTACTCACAAACAAAATCAAACTTTAAAACTCCTCTCATTTGTGTGATAATATAGTAAGTTTTTGTGAATATAGTGTTATCTACAAAACACTACGCCCATTGCTTGTGTGTGATAGTAGGTTTGTGTGGATACAATGTGTCTATAAACACTCCTAACCTTGCATGCATGTGACATTATATTTGTAAGGGAATAGTATGTTTTTGTGTGTGTAGGTACAGCTTTTGTATAAATAATCATACCATTTTCGTTGGATAGTAGGCGTAGTAATTTTAGTCACTAAATACTCTGTTTCATAGTATATCAATCAGCGTTTGTTGGACGTTAATCAAAAGATATGTGTTGAGCAGTATATCAAAACGTATGTTTTCGATAATAATAGTGTTTGATAGTATATCACAAAGTATGTGTTGGATAGTATCTAAAACTTTTAACAGTACATTTCTGGTTGAGATCTAGAAATTATTCAACACAGAGCGGACAATAAAGTAATGTTCAGTTCCCATAGACACCTAGAGTGTTCCCAGTATTAAATTCCCCTAGACACCCAGACTGTCAATTATGTTAAGTTCCCGTAGATACCCAGTGTCCTCCAACGGTAAATTATTGTAGACATACATAATTATTCACAATGCTAATTTCCCGTAGCCAGACTGTCTGCTAATGTAAACATACTGAATTATGTTAATCTTCAATAGACACCAAGCCACACATAACTATTCATGGGCGATAGTCTCGTGAAGATACAAATTAGCACGTGTCTCCTTCAGTTGATGGTAATATTATATACTGATATATTTTGTGAAATATTCCCTCTTACAGAAACATAAAATTATGCCAGTGGTATATGGCGAACACCATTAGTGTACTTCAGTGATAATATCCAGTTTTGTGGAAAACATCAAAAGTCACCTTTAAGCCATCTGTGTTGGTTTATCGCGTCTAAATGTGTAATTCTGTGTGAAAACTTGTCCATTTTATTAAAATGATGGATTCTACTGGCGAGAAATAGCATGGATCTATCTAGCCTGTAACGGGAAATGTTTTAATATTATCGGGCAGGCTGGGGACAAGGTAGAAACTCGAAGTTTGAAAAAAGTACGTAGGTTCTAACAGGAAATATAACGTTAAAACTACATCCACTATCTAACATCCAGTGATCCATTATTTAATATCCCACATTTATTATTCAATACACCGTTTGGACTGACCAAGGCCGACTCATTACTGATTATACAGGTTAGGATATAACTGAAGGGGGTATAAAAGAGAATTTAAATCCTTTATAAACAAAACTGATATAACTGTCATCTAATCACAATATTATCCCTTTTTAAAAACTTAACTTCTACCACCTCCCATAGCATTCTCTAATAAACAGAGCAACAATCCCCTTTAGTTTATTTAATAACACGGCGGAATATTTGCGTTGGTGAGTCTATTTTTCAGACAACATGAGTAAGGTTTTCGTCTTGGACTGTGACTAATTCTTTAAGAGTCTGTTCCCTTTGAACCCATGTACACAAGAATTAAAGTACAAGCCTCTTTTATGGTATTAAATATTTTTGAAAAATATTACAACTAGACATTGCAAATATTGGACACAAAGGACAGTTACCTTCGATGTACGTGTAGTCCGATCAAACACAACCCTTTCTTTTAAATGGACTTTTACCAGGCACCGGATAAGGATGGATGATGGTCAACCAAATGCTGGGTGGAAGATAAGTGGATGGTAGTCGCGCCAAACGGTACGTTGATGATACGGTGTGGGTGTTAGATTGTAGACCACTGGGTAATGACCAGTCAAAGGTATATATTAAACCTAAATACATTTTAACACATAATTTCACAACAGTTGGGGATGGTCACGCCAAATGATGTATTGATGACATACTGTGGGTGTAGGATAGTAATAACTGGGTGCTGGATAATAGATCACTAGTGTTGGTCATTCCAAAACGCGTGTTGGATAATAGATAATTGAGTGTTTATAAATAAATGTGTTTTAATTTGTGTAACATTACAACAAATCTGACCGATCCTGTAATTTTTAACACTAAAATAAAGACATATCTGGAATTTAAATATCTCGAATTGAATGAGTAGTCGAAGCCCTGGGGGAGAATATAGCAACATATTTAAATTTCATTATAGTCCATTGCACTCATTACATCGACTAATCTTGACCCATCCGTCGGCAACTCATGGTTTTGTTGGTAAAATATACAATTTGCAAGGAGAAACAAAACAGAACTTCAGAGGATTAAAAGCATGCAGTCCTTCAAGGTCATCTCCCTATTCGAACAAGCCTATATTCGAAACACGTCGAGTTGGATAATGTGGACATTATTATATACAGTACCTTCATCAAGGCAGTCTTGGATTGCCATTAGAACAATCACTGGCTTGTTTTGCATGTTATGCCCGTAGAAATGAGGACAAAATAGAAAAGCAGTTTACTTAACAGCATGTCGATTTATTTTCTTAAGCAGACAAACAATGTGTCTATCGATGGAAATATTACATTGTACTAGACCATTGGAAGTTTAGCCTAACTCAGCAACGTTGCCAAACTTTTAAATATATTCATGGTTAACACCTGTCACTTGTACATGAAGAGGAAAGGACTAGCCCTAATTCACCCTCTCCATTTGTTAATGATATGCAAGCGGGGCTTATTACAAATGTTGATTTAAACAAAGTGCGATTGTTTTGGGTTTTGGGTTTGGTTTACAAAATTTCTTCAGCTTGTTAAATTCTCTCTCTCTCTCTCTCTCTCTCTCTCTCTCTCTCTCTCTCTCTCTCTCTCTCTCTCTCTCTCTCTCTCTCTCTCTCCTCGTCCCGTCAAAACAAAGTCAGTTTGTGTACTAAAAAGAATGTAAACTTGTACAAATCGTAACAAACTGCTTAATAACTCAATCTGCCTGACTTAACCATGGTATTTGTTTGCAAACTTAATGTCAGTGAACTGGTAAAAACAATCAACGATCTTAAAAACAAATTCTACAACGCTTTCTGTGATTCATACATGCCAATTTCTGTGTTTGTTGTCGTGGTAGCAAATTAAAGTCTGGTCTCAATATATCCTAGCTCAAATTTAAGTGATCTTACGATCGTTCTCACCAAACAGTCACATTTTTATTTCTATTATGAAATGTAGGACGACTAATGTAACAATAGGCAAAAGGAAGACAGCCAGTGTATAAAAACTCCAGGGCCGCAACGAATTAAGCATTTGTGACGAAAACTGAAAAACTAAATATGGCTCGCATGACATTGAAATTTTTGCAGCAAAGCATGCTGCCAGTAACATAGGTGGCATTTGTTTTTCTTTCTTTGTTTTGTGTGTGTGTGTGTGTGTGTGTGTGTGTGTGTGTGTGTGTCTTAAATTTAGGAAAGGAAAGAAAAGAATAGGATTATAAAATTGTCATACTGTATATTGGACTCATACGTGATTTACAATATATATATATATATATATATATATATATATATATATATATATATATATAATACAAATAATACTATCATACAGGTTACAGAATTTTTAATTCGTACTCTACTGAGATTCGAACCCAGGTCCGCGGGTAAACGGCACCCATCGCCTTGCCTGCACGCACCAGCCCATATTCCGTCACGACTAAGCACGCATCACCAATAAATGATGGCGCTGAATCGGTGTTATATGCACACGTGCGTAGCAGACTCATTCGCATGACGACCTGATAAGTAATTCTCATCTATCTACACAGTCGTTCCAGATTCCTAAGAAAGAAATCAAGGTATACAGGCTTAATTATAAAGAATTATAAACATACACCAGACAGAACGGAAATTGCTATCCCTGGATTCTATAGAAGAATGCTTGATAATAGTAGGCAGAATTAATATTTATGCAAATAATACTATCATACAGGTTAGAGAATTTTTAATTCGTACTCTACTGAGATTCGAACCCAGGTCCGCGGGTAAACGGCACCCATCGCTTTGCCTTCACGCACCAGCCCATATTCCGTCAAGACTAAGCACGCATCACCAATAAATGATGGCGCTGAATCGGTGTTATATGCACTCGTGCGCAGCAGACACACTCACATGACGACCTGGTAAGTAATTCTCATATATGGTAAGTGCATATAACACCGATTCAGCACCATCATTTATTAGTGATTTTAATAGGGATAGGATTGGCCGAATCACCCAAGAGTGATATAGAAGCCTTCGACATGAATGGTTCATAATTCTCCATCATAAAATCAAACTGGGGTTTATGAGACCCAACAAATGTATTGCTTTCAATACATGACCGTGACCTTGACCTCTTAGAAATAAGAGCATTTGGGATAGGTCTATGTTGATTCTGAGGCCTATATTTCAATTTAAAGCAATCAGAAATGACGTGTCCTTTTTTCTTGCAATAGGTACACGTAGGAATAGACAAGGATTTTGAATCAAGTTTATCAAAAGCTTGATTTTTAGAAGTTGTGCCAGATTGAGTTTTAGGAGCAGTTGTATTGGGCTCAAATACCTTTCTACCAGTAGACTGCTGAGTGAATGATTGGCTCACAACAGGAACTTTATGAGTTAAGGAATACTCATCGGCAGCAAGAGCAGCATTTTCCAAGGTTTCAGTCTTACACTCTTCAAGATGATTCTTAATGTCATTAGGAACACAGTTTTTGAACTCTTCAAGTAACACAAGTTGTTTAAGACTTTCATAATCATGTTCAACTTTCTTGGCTAAGCACCATTGTAATTTGTTTATCTTTCTCCCTCTCCTGTTTCTCTCTCCTCTTTCTCAAATTGTAATTGTTTATCTTTCTCCCTCTCCTGTCTCTCTCTCCTCTTTCTCAAATTGTAATTGCAGTTGTTTCACTTCTAATTGCAACTGCATTTGTTCTTTCTCTTTCTGAAGTTCGAGCTTCCTTAACTCCAATTCCATCTTGTATTTCATTTTTAATTCCATTACTTTTATGTCAGAGTCCGATACCGACTTATTGACCGAAGCCAAAACACTTTTATCAAAAACATTCTTCTCTACCAAATATTGAATCAAAATATTTTTAATATCTTGTTTCGTTAAGGACGATTTTGCTTCAGAAAGATCGTACTTTCTGGCAAGTTCAAGCAACTCATCTTTTTACAGACTATCCAACTGCTCTGAGTTGGACTAGAAAGAAAAGTTTCCACTTTTGATGACATTGTGAATGAAAGCCTGTTGTTTTCACTAAAACTTTCAAACAAAATGTAAAATAGTACTTGGGATTTAAACACTAGGGGAATTTAAATTTCAAAAAACAATTTTCTGAAATATTTAACTAAAATTCATATATCTCAAGGACGAGGCCCCAATTCTCTCCTGTTACGTGTAGGCTCGTACAATAATAACAAGAGAAAAGAGTGAAGTCAACAAGCTTTCTATATTTTAACAAAATAATATATTTCCCTAGAAAACAATGTAAAAATTGGAAATAGGACTTACGGTTTGTGAATATAATCCGAAATTTTAATCCTAAGATTGAAAAATACAAGTCCTGTCACTAAATAGTTCTATTAGAATCCAGGTTCGAATCTCGACGACGTTCCAATATGGAAGGCGATGACGTCAGATGTGGTCCTTGTACAAATGGCAACAATTCCTCAATTGAATCGCAGTTTATATTTCCGTATAACTCCAGAATAAATTTCCACTGAATTTCTTTCACCCAGAACTTTTATAAAAAAACTTTACACTCGTTTGGTTTTCTAGAGAATAAATTACTAAATTCCAAAAACAAATGAACTTCAAAAACTATTTGGTTTCAACAATAGAAACCTCTCCAGTTTCAAAAATACAACTAACTGAAAAGCTCTCAGAAAGGGTATTAAATCTAACCAAAATATCATCCCGTTCTCGCGTGATAGGTAGCGTGGTCTCTTAACACTTGAACAACGCAATAGGAAAAATGAAATTTGTCACGTAGCAAGAACAGCCCTATCTAAGAACCAGACTCTTTCTTTCTCTCTCTCTCTCTCTCTCTCTCTCTCTCTCTCTCTCTCTCTCTCTCTCTCTGAAATAAATTTAAAAATAAAACATTGTTTATTCAGACTAGGCCGAAATGACCTTGGCAATAGCCAATCGTTTTCGCGTAGTGTTTATACCACCGCACACCAGGGTGAACTAAAAATAATGCTAATGTAACATCTTTTACGTTTGTAGATAAATAGAATTACTGAAAGAGAATATCGAATCCCGTGAAAATAATCATTACAATAAAATGTAATGAAACAAAAACAAAATAAAAAAGAATTTTAAAACTAACACAAAAGCAATTTAATTACATATACGTAACTATATATATATATAT
>JAECUM010048440.1:0-28141 GCA_016617855.1 Megalonaias nervosa
TCTCTCTCTCTCTCTCTCTCTCTCTCTCTCTCTCTCTCTCTCTCTCTCTCTCTCCTTCTGGCCATGGAATAGAGCATTGCTAAGAGTTTACGAAAGACATTTTCGTAAAATATGTAGTACACGAGACTCAAAAACGTGCTGTTAAACACCTGTTTTTCATGGCTGAAAAAAAAATAGAACTTTATGGGCAACTTATAATAAAATAGATCATATCTGTATTAATGTAGAGCAGACACAAGTAAAAATTGACAAATTTATGGACAACAAGCCTCAAAAGCTTTACAGCTGCCTGTAGCTAAGACTATCTGAAGCAAATGTACCAATTGTTTACCTACATGTGAGATTGAAATTTTAATTCTTATAGACTCTCTGATCACCATGATTTTTCATCACCAATAATCATTTGAAGAGTTATATTTGCTCTACGGACACAGCTAACAACTTCCTAACATGTATGGAACTGACCATAGAGGCAGAGTTTGGTTTTGATCACCACATTAATCGCATAGTTAATTTTAGTTACATTTTCTACCAGAATAGAACAGCACTGAGTTGCACGGTGGAGCGGTGTTTTTCCAGCTCCTACATTAACTGCGTTATTGTATACATCATCGTACTGAATTAAAAAATATATATATATATTTTTGTCATCTTGCAACATATTTACTTTTCTTATTTAACCTCGAACCTTTCCTGTCTGTGCTATTCTAACTTGGCCTGACATGAAATGTATGATTCCATTACCTTCTCTGTCAAACAGAATCTAATTTATTTATCTCATGTTTTGTTCAAATGCGTATTAAATAGCTTAATCCTTATCTACTTTACATCTTTCTGTGACTAGGTATCAGTCAGAGTTGATCGGCTACATCCCCTAGACCATACGTCTAAACTTTAAAATGTTACATGTATTTTGCGTTTTTAAAATTAAAACAAGGAACTGTGATGGATCCAGTCTCTCCACATAAATTATATTTTCTTAAATAATGTCAGCTTTAATTTGAATGAAAGATCTTATTATACATATTTATATTATTATTATTTTATCAATATCTAATTTTTCTGTTTTGGCTTACATTTCTTTCCTTTATGAAAAAAAATACATGAAAGCAAGGAGATTGAATGTTAATAGTACTGCTTAATTTTTATTTAAATCCTTTGTTTGGAGTAACCGGCATAAACATCATTACATCAGATTATAAATCGTGTGTATTAGTCAGCCTTAGGAACTTGTAATGGACCAAAGCTTCCTTTTGTGAGTACCAGAGTTTGAAACTGTTATTTCCAGAAAGATGGAACTTCCCCTCCAAAAGTTATTTTGTGCTTTTGTGATATCCTTCACTAGTTTTCTAACGTGTTACACCCGGCTATGAGAAATATTTCCTGGTTTGAAATGAAGGTGTCTATTATTAAAATAACCATTGGTGTTCCAAATTACTTTTTTAATGTTTTGATATTCTGTATTTAATCTTCTGCTGACATAATATCATATGAACTCTTTTGTTTCGAGGACATCTTATTAAATGCAGACCAGGAAGTCCCCCTGTAACAACACGAGGCTCAAAAACATGCTGCGATGCATCCGATTTTCAAGGTTGAAACATATTTTTTAACTGTAATGGAACTATGTGTGGTTTTTATGCCAAGCTAATGAAGAGAATACATTTATTTTTCAATATATAAACATTAAGTTCTATGAGAAATGAATTAGTGACCCGATCCCTGTAAGTTAGAAGTAATTTCAGTGTAATATGATATGACATGTGTAATATCGAAAATATGAAACGTGTCTATGTTACATCATATCCAGGATGTTTTGGAGTTATAGTGGTCTTATTGCAATGCATAGAAAGTACGCATGGGCTAGGAAAATTGATGGAGAGAAAACATGAAACTGAAGACTGACATATTACCTCAAAACTGCAGTTTAATGTCTGGGGTGAACCATCGAATTTGGCTTCCTCTCGTTTACAGTTTGCGAGCGCCTTTCACAGAAAATCGGTTCCCATCTTTTCGTAACACTTTAGAGACATAAAAATGTCCAGTGACATTAGCAGAGTTGGGCACAGTTACATGGACGACGAGGATTTTTGCATCGAAAATTAATGCGCATAAAACTGTCTGGTCACACTTTTCATATTTAGCGAGCAGGATTTTGGAAATTCCAACCCGAGTCTATATTTGGTCAGCGGAAAACAAATGCGGACCCCACCTTGTACAAATTTATTTGATCTTCTAGTGATTGTTCAATATATTATTAACAGGCCACAAATTAAAGCACATGATAAAAGAAATGTCTTGCACTGTGTATCGTGCATCTTCATCAATTGTCCCCTTCGCAGCAATCACTTTCTGCTCAACAATCGCAGACAACGTTCTCCCAGAACTGTGTTCATCTTCCATGGATTTGAGACCATCTTTTAAGCAAAGAAACCACCTCCAAAAGGTACGATATTGATAACTGCAGCCGCAAACTTTGTCTAAGTTGACCAATGTATCAAGTATAGTATCCGAAAGGCAGCCTGAATTTAGAGTATACGTTTAGCATAGTAGCAGAATGAATTGCTTGTCTTCTCCTACATTTTAGGTCACTATCATTTACCTATGTTACGACATACACCTACATATCTGGCATTCTGCACGTGCAGCTGCAGATTATTTAATAGAATGTTATTTTGGTTATCAATTGGCATTAAATTTATTGACAGATTCAGTGAAACAAAACAATTATAACAACATATTCAGAACTTTTCAAGTACCCCATGAAGATTATGGTGCTGGGCATAACGTCTCTCATTGTTGTAGCATGAAAAGCTTGTCAAGGTTAGGATATATCTTTCTTTCATTTGGTTGTGCAGAGGCAACCAAAAGACTCTCGAAGATTCCGATAGCCTCAATCCTTCATTGAAATACATTTGTTATGTACATACTTCAAAAATACAACCGTGATTTTCAATGGGCTTACTCTCTGTTTCTTTGGATGGGCTGACATCCGTTATAACGAATAACGACCCAGACAGTTTTAGTGTCCACACCTGCATATGCATCATCCAGTTGAGGATATTTCACTAAACTTGCGGATATAGGGTGGGATTGGAAGTTGGATAGGTTCTCTGTCTTCTGGAGAGCACGTGTAGTTTTTATGGGTAAAATCTACACGTTTTTATCACTGAATAGACGCAAAGATTCTAATGATAAATAACATTGATGATTAAGTAAACTTACGTAATGTCAGTTATGAAAGTTAATTTAAATGAGTTATTTACAGAAGAAAAAAACATACAGCATGATCTTTGAAGCCCAAACAAATATTTGCACGAAGTCGATTATGAAAATATTTGCTTTCATCTGTGGATATATGTGGATTTCTTGATGGTCTCTTTGGATTGTAGACTCAGATAATTTTCTTTTCCAGACTAAATAAAAAATGGGTAACATGATTGGTACAAGCTCCGATCAAACAATAAAAAGTTCTAGGAATGAAATACGGAATCGTATACACAATTCACAAGATTCCTTCGTGCGCAGAAAGGTGAAACAGGAAGATGAGACCCACATTTCAGTTTGCAGTACAGGTAAATATCTTTCGAAACATAACTATAATACTAACTGATGAAGTTTAAGTTGTCATGAGAATAACTATACAAGATTATTCTTTTTCTCATAGTTTAAAATCTAGTTCTGGTTTTAAAATCTTCGAATATGAATATCCTCTTTTCTTCAATATGCTTTATTTAATACTTGTGAACAATTTGTCTAGGGGCCCCGAGTGGCCGAGTGGTCTAAAGCTCTCACCGCTACGGATCATTACCATCTCACCTCTGTCTGCGTGGGTTCGAACCTCAGGTTCGGCCAATGTGGGTATGTGAAAAAGAATGCCAGTAGCTTCTCGTAGGTCGGTGGTTCTTTCCGGGGTTTTCCCGGGTTCTTCCCGATACTGGCCGCCATGTATAGCCTATCTTGTGCTGAAAAATGGCGTCAAACCCTACAACAACAACAACAACAATTTGTCTACATAGACTTGAATTTTATCAGTCAGCCTCTTTTGTCTTGGAAGATTTGCTGTTCCTGATATCAATTCACTATAACTCAAATCGAGGCTATCGCTGCTTGACCCAGAACACAATTAATTTTACTATATATTCTCAACAATTGTTTCTCAGTACTGAACTTTCCACTGTGTGACAATCAATATTAATCATATGTTAATCTAAAATACCTTCAAAGATGAAGTTCTTGTCATAGGTTCACCAGCATTTCTTTGAGAGGCTGGACTGTAAACAAAGCAACGTGCAACAGAACACAGATTTCACTTACGGATCATCACCAATACCTAATTACTCACTGTACACTGTCGCCGAAACACACATGTCCAGATGCATATAGATGTACGTACTAAAGAACAATGACAGGTGCTATGTGCCACATCTGTTGTGTCAGGTACTTAGGCAGTTGTTTGTATAACTAATAGCGTACTCAAATTTAAAGTTTTGATGGGACCACTACCATGTTTTACAGCAAAAATGCATTCCATTTCAATGTCGATAACCACAAAAGGAGACAATTTGATAGGAAAATACAGTTCCATGGAGGCTGTACCTTACTGAACAATGGTGCTAATCTCTCTCATGAAGACCTAAGCCATGTCTTTTAGGTGCTATATATCAGTTTGGTGATATGAACTAATCTTGGTCACTTATGGCGGTACACTGCATATCCTTATGAAATCTTGCTATCACCACCTGACTACAGGCGAGCTTCCAAACTGATCCAACTCTAACACATTGTACCAGATACCAGGCTAGACCGGAAAACATATAACATGTTTCACTAATTCTAAAAAACAGTAAGATGTAGGTAAATGAAATTAAAATGTGTTAGATATGGAGATATCAAAATAACGTTAAGGGTGCAAGCATGGAAAAAAATATTAAACTTGACAGAGTGACACTCAGAAATGTGATGCATTGGGCATGTATTAAAGTGATAAATTCATGCCAAAAAATATCTGAGGTCTCTTGAAGCATATTTAGCCATTTAGAGGCTAAATAACTAAATTAGGGGGGTGTGTGTGTGTGTGTGTGTGTGTGTGTGTGTGTGTGTGTGTGATTTGGAGTTTTAACGTAGCTTTAACAATTTTAATGTCATATCGCTACGATGTCTGCAGAGCGGCAGTATATAGTCATGTCTAGCACTGGGGCATCATGCCGCAGACACGTAGCATGATGTCCCACCCAGTCATATTATCCTGACATCAGGCCGACCAGTCCTAACACTAAATTAGATAGACCATGTATCATAAAGTTTAAAGCAATGTTGGGACTGTGAGGTTTGAACATTGGAGCAAACATTAGTGCATGCCAGTATACAGAAAAGTCAAGTGACAATGTACTAAATTAAAATATATTACTATAAGCAATCGTATTCATTGGGGAAATAACAATTTTGGATATTGCAAGTGAATATATCCAAATGTGACCACACAGATCAACTATAGGTACTAATAGATCCAATATCATCAACCAAATGTGAAATTCTGATCCCCAAAACTTGTAAATAAGGATGGACATTTACATATGTGGGACATATACAATGTATTTGTTAAGATCAAATGTGCAAAATAATTCAAATGATCTGTTTGAACATTTTTAGTGTATTTTTAAGAGTGTTACCAATTATTAAGTTCAATGATTCATTGGAATGTGATATCAGCCGATGCTACAATACCTCACTCTGTCAAAGTACTAAACTGAAAAATGTAACCATACATAAACATATTCATGATGAAAATAACATTTTTGGATATTTTAAACGCACACAGCCATATATGTACCTTACAGATTCACTATAGGTACAATGACAGCATATATGATGTACTGAATGTGAACTTTTGATCCCAAACATACTAAACTATATGGATATTTGCTCATGAGGAATATGCAACCATGTAAAGATCAGTTGTACAAAGTTTAATTCAAATAATCTGTTTGAATATTTCTTGTATAATCTTTAAAGTGTCTGTTAACAAATATTATTAGTAATTAATAATGCATACAGCAAAATGGCTCATTAGAATTCCCATAATATCATATAGGCCACAATGCCGCACTATATCAATCAATATCTTAACCAAACTGAACAATAAAATGGAACGCATTTTGTGTTCAACGTACACCATTTTGCTGTTTTCTTACATGCAAGGTAGGTATACCTGGGGAAAGTATATTTTGTCCCTTTCACCTGTATTGCATTCTCCGACAGTCTAAAATGATTTAGTATACAACTTGAGTAGGTTCTACTATAAAGTTTTCATCTCTGCCCTCTTGTTAGCTTCCGTATAACTATGTTTATCAACAATTACTGAAAGCTATACAAGCAGAGATGTGTTGCTCAGGAAGTCACCCCATCGTAAACACATAAATTAACTGCTTGGACCTTTGACCCCTAACAAATAGTTTGAATGACCTAAACACACAATACCAAATGGAGTTTTGTCTTCGTGTATTTTATATTTTAAAAGAAAGTCTCACTTTGACATACAAAGATATTTTCCCTGTCACAATTTGACAAATATCCACCATTGCATCTTGTATATGGTGTAGGAATGCATGCACGCTGATATTATTTAATGTCATTCCCAATAAATATTATATATTTGCATTTTGGGGGGAAGAAAAATAGATTATTTTTATATTTAAATTTTTTAAAATAAAAATCGATTTTTTAAAATTTCATTCTTATATTTTCAAAGTCAATATACATAACATATTAAAATTTCATGTGCCTATCATTAACAATAAAACATTTTATGCCAATTTAAACTTTAATCAATACTTCACTGAACAGGACCCAGAACGCAGTTAATTTACTGTATATTATCTACATTTGTTTCTCAGTACTGACAATCAATACAAATCATATGTTAATCTAAAATACCTTCAAAGATGACTTCACGGTGAAGTTCTTGTCATAGGTTCACCGGCATTTCTTTGAGAGGCTGGACTGTAAACAAAGCAACATGCAGTGGAACACAGATTTCGCTTCCGGATCATCACCAGAACTTTATTACTCACTGTACACTGTCGCCGAAACACACATAGACAACCACACCATAAGCTCATATTCTAAAGAACAACAATTTCCTTTAAATCCATGCCAAGAATGCCTAAATCTAATTCTTGTATCACCAGCAAAAGGAGACAGGAAAAAAAAATGCTCTAAAAATAGACTGGGACTACATTCATGGGTACTGAATTGGAACTGATAATTGTGATCTGATTTCTGCTGGGCGAGTTTTCTTCATACTGACATGGTAGCGGAGATCGGCGTCGAGAAGTCTGAATAATATCATAATATCATGTACATGTAATTATAGTACTGATAAAAAAAATATGGGCATTAAAAATATATAGATCTATACTGCTACTACTACAACAAATCAAACTATTCCCCAGTAAGTTTTTAAAAGCAATAAATGGCACACACATCCAGGCAGTTGAAAAATATCTCTTACAAATCAGTTTTATGCTAAAATATTATTTCATAATACATCTTATTTTCCTATGCACTAAACCGATTTAAGGAAGTTCTTTTAAAGTTTTAATAATATTTGTCAAATTATATTTAGAGATATATATAGTTTAAATATACTGTAGCTAAAATCATTGGAAAAGCAATCACTATCCTTGCAGATTCAGAAGGTAGCATCCTCCACTCTTTCTGTTGAAGTTAAATTTAAAATAAAAAGTTCCTTTGTCCCATTAAACTAATATCAATGTACAGTTTATAGTGAAATCTACTTGTCTCTTATTTACGGACTAATGTTGGTTTCAAATACTGAAAACGTCTACATAAACCCTTTTTCAGAATTCTGGCTCTGAGTTTGATAAGTATTTAAACAACTTTAATTGCTAATAACATTATTATACAATTTTGCTATTTTAATTTTCTTTGAAAACAACGTTATTCTATTGTTTTGATATTTTTATTTAAAACAACACAATTTTATAGTTTTTGTATTTTAATTTTGGAATAAACATTATGCAATAATTTATGTAATTTAATTTAAAGTAACATTATTCTAGATTTTGGTATTTTAATTAAAATAACATTTTTCTATAGTTTGGTATTTTAATTAATATAACATTTTTCCATAGTTTTGGTATTTGTTTTCTTATCCTTGGAGATTATTAAATGGACTTAAACTAAATAATTAAGTCTGAAGAGTTCAATCAATTAATAAATCGATAAATAAATACATTTAAAACATTGGTTCATAGACATTGCATATCTATCTTTACTAAAAGCTCTTAGTATATGGGGTCCTCAAAGGGTGGCTTTGCAAGGTGAAAAATTGTCAGATAAACCATTATGAAGAGCGTCCAGCCCAGCTAATGTTGCTATGCTTGCCGAGTAGCTTTGTCGTAGATTTCAGTTGAGCCGCACCAGGTGAGAGAGAGAGAGAGAGAGAGAGAGAGAGAGAGAGAGAGAGAGAGAATTTTAGATTATAGTGGCGTGCGCACATCAGTGCATGTGCCACTGGTTAATGCCTGCACCGCAGGCTGTTAATTATTCCTGGGGGAAGGAATTAGAAACACATCCTCCAGGCGTTAATGCACTCAAAGAGTGCTGTTAATTTAGCCGTCAGGTAGCGGAACAATAAGTTCCAAGATACCTGAATGATAGGCTTTCATAAGTGGGAATAGACCCAACACGCACTCAAGAGATTTCAGTCTTACCTACCACGGGTCCAGGTGTCAACCAAAGCAGAATGAGATGCCAGTCGCGCTTGGTCGCGACTATGACGTCATATCGGGACACCTGGAGTTTAGACGGGTGGAAATTGTTCCACATCTGCGTCGTGGTACGGGTGTCCGAGCGAGGAAAATGAGGAAAGGGACCCGGAATTTGGCGCGAACGCGAAAAGTGCCCTTGAAACGCCAGTCCGTACTTAATTGTTCAAATTCAGTCCAGTTATACTAATGGACAAAGCCTAATACCAATAGCGTGTTAGCCACCTGTGCAATTAGCCGAGTACTCACTAACAACAGGGAAGGTGAACAGACCACTTTTTGCAGAACCTTTTTTTTTTGAAAAATAAGGGTTCCTACAAGGACTAAAAAAAAGATTATGTTTGAAACAAAACAACTACGAACATTTTTGAAAAAATGGAATAAAAAAAAAATCACATACATGTGGTCGCACCTTCCCTGCTGCTGTCGATTTAAAAATATCGTTCATTATTATATCAATAATGATCGGTGAAGCTCATTCAGCAAGATTAGCTTGAGAGCGACTAGAAGCGATACAGAAATATCTTCCGCTTCATAATAGTGTTAAGCAAAAATTATAAGAGCGTCAACAAACACAAGAAGAATTTACAGAATCCGCAGAGCAATTATTTAAACATATCACGAAAACTACTGAAGGTATTCTTCCTGTGTTGAAAAAAACCGCTGAATCAACTGAAAAAATAGCGGAGCGAACTAAAAAAACAAAAATAATTCTACGAGAACTTCCGGAGAAAATAGCTACTGCGATGCCAAGCCCGGAAATACCTGAGGATGCAGACCAAGGGGAAGGTTATACTCAACAAGATTCAGAACAAGCACGAGCCAGGGTTAATCTGTCTGATAAATTTACCGAAGATGTTATTAATAATATCAGACAAGTCAAAAATATTAAACAATTAGCTACGGTTGCTGTGAGAGGTTATGATGATCGAGGACAATTTTAAAAATCTGAATACGCCAATGATCTTGTAAGTCGCGAAACTTTGTACAAATGGATATTTCGCATATACCATGACGTTGATCAAGCTCGAAATAGCGATCCAAGATACATAGAATATACTCATGCAGTAGATGAATATACTGCATTTATGCAATTATCACCAGAACAACGACGAGAGACAATTCAACGACAACAACAACAACAACCATCATCATCGCTATCGCCAAAACAACGAGCACTACTACGACAGGAAGAACTAGAACAACGAACACAACAACGACGACAACGACTATCATTAACAAGAAAACAATTATCACCACAACCACGAGAAGAATTATCTACTTCACTATTCAGTGATGAAGTATTTTATTCCCCAGAAGGATCCCCAGGTATCCTTGATTTGTCAGGTCCCGATAAAGGTGCAACTGGAAGTGGTATTAATACTCGAGGAAGTGGTCTTGTTACTTGTCCTGGTAATATCCTTGCTGACGTAAATAGATTAGAAATTTTAATCGGTGGAAAACGAGCTGGTAATAATTCTCCTGAAATTATCAACGAAATCTCATCCATTTGTCAACGATTATTTACAGGTGGTATTATGGACGTTGGCGTATGTCGGTCCCTCATTAATGAAATCGCCGATGATTATCACAGTGATTAAACAGTTAGATATAATTACTATAATAAGATGATCATACATGTTGCTCAACGTGGACCAACTATGGTCAGGGTGGTAAATTCAAGATTACCTGTATACAGGACATTTTACGGAGATGGATTTGGTGATGTCATTCAGGGTTTATTTAGAAGAATAGCCCCAAAAGCAATACCGATCGCAAAGCAACTAGGAATGAAAGCTATTGACGTTATTCGTGAAAAAGGTATTAGCGCTGCTGGTGACGCTACTAGTAAAGCATTTTCTGCAATCAAGGATAGATTATTACGATTAGTACGCAGACCACAAATAGTCCGATCTCCACCAGTAAAATTACCCAGCACTGAAGTGATGCCTGCAAGTGTTAGTAGAATAATAAATCAAGCCGCAAATCAAAAACTAGCAGAGTTAGCCGATGAAAAGGAAAAAAATGTAGCAACAAGTCTGATGGCAGGAAGTGGTCTTCGTATTAGACGATGACCAATAACATAAATAGGTTCAAACGTGTACCTGATCCCGCATTTGACATGGATGCGCCAGTTCTCAAGGATGAGTCTGTGCGTGATTATTAATATTATTCTTACGACGCACGACAACCAAATCAGCGTGGACGAATCGAATTACAAGTTCAAGATACAAGTAGATATTTCTTACCCGCTGAAGCATATATTGAAGTAGAAGGTGAAATTTTAAAAACAGATAATACTGAATACGGAGCTGATATTAGTGTTGGTTTTGTTAATAATGGCATCATGGCGTTGTTCGACAGCGCCATGTACATGATCGACGGAAGAAATATTGAATCGATTCAAAAAGATGTTGACGTTGCCACGACGATACTTGGCCTTGCAAGATACAGCGATGATTATTCAAGATCAGCTGGTCCATCAATGATGTTTACCAAGGACACTTCTGACCACCCTAACTACGTACCATATGATATAAGACGACCAAGAAACCATCTCAATAACGCCGACGCTGACGTTGCTCCGGTGGTTCATGGTGCTAATGCAAATTTCAGCTTGGGATTCACAGCACGTCGATCTATGTTGCAGGGTGGGAGTAGAAGATTTTCAAGTGCAATTCCGTTATCACATATTTTTGGATTTTGCAGAAATGTCAGAAAGGTTATTTTTGGAGCCAAACATACAATTGTACTCGTACGAAAAGCAACCGACGATGATGCAATATGGCGACCCGTCGGTGATGCTGGTAAGGTAATTCTAACAAAGCTTTCATTGTGGATGCCAATAATGACTCCAGCGATATCTGAAGAAGATCGGTTACTAGCTTTCATGGGCAGCGGCGGTAAGTCGACGCTATCATGGTTAACAACAACCACAGATGCTGTTCAAAGCACAATTAATGGTTTATTTACATGGCAGATAGCATCACAACAGGGTATCTTTGCGCCGCGACATATATTCGTTGCGCTTCAAGATGCTGCACGAGTAAATGATCAAACGCGTAGTACAATGATATTTGACAAACTCGGAGTTTCCGAGGTTTCATTGGGAATAAATGGACATTAAGAACCATCGGAGGATATTTTGTTGAATTTCGAGCAAAATTATGTCGCGCGTGCATATCATCGATTGATGTCGTTTATGGGGCGTGATCAAAATATTGATACTGGTTTACAAATATCACAACTAGATTTTACAACGTTGTACCCGATTTATTACTTTTCGCTGGAACATTTGGATTTGTTTAGACAGTCCGTCGTTGACATACATTTCCGAGCTCGTGTGACGCGAGGAGCTATTGCTAATTACAGAGCAATCGCCGTTATACTCAGCGATAAAACAATGCTACTTAAAGGTGTTGGTAGTCGCATGAGAGTCGTTGATGCTCCAGTAGAAAATATGCAAGCGTTAATTTAGAAGTCAGAAATATATCATAAATGTCATATCATCACGTTAGTGTCAGTCTGACTCCTAATCAGATTAAAAGACTTCAGTCAGCATCAGCGAAGCGATGTGGAACAAAAATATCATTAAAACAAGAACAAATCGCAGGTGGCCAAAATAAATTATCTCTGACAGAACGCCGGTTCAAGCATTTCAATGAAGCTAAGCAATCAAAGAAAGGTATACGAGTAAATCTTTTTGCGGGTGCTATCAGCGACATCGTTAAGACTGGTGGGATATTTCCACTTCTTGCAGATATCCCAGCATTAATAGCCGCTGAAGCCTTAGCTGTCTCAAAAGCAGCTGCGTTAGGTGCAGTTGGAACAGCTGTTGGAATGGCATTAAAGAAAGCAACAGGGAAAGGATTAAAAAAAAAGAAGACGATCCCGAACAGGTCAAGGTCTGAGACTTCCAGGAAACAACCCCCCCCCCATCCCCTTCGTGGCACGGTCGCGGATTAAGACTTTCAGGAACTCCCCCTTCGTGGTACGGTCGCGCATTAAGACTTCCAGGGACTCGTTGATTTTCCCGATGTCTAATTTTGATTTACTCGATGCTGCTAAGCAACTAAATATAAAGAATTTCAGAGGTGTGATCAATTACCGAAAAGTCCAAATCTGATTGAAACAGGTATTATTAATCTCGATAAAAGCTCTGGTCGTGGCACTCACTTGGTTGCATATGCAACTGATCCACGGGGTATTATTTATTTCGATTCGTGCGGACTGGCACCACCAAAAGAATTTTTAAAATATATCGACAGACTTCAAAATATTCCAATCTGGTATTCAACGCTACCAACACAGAAAATAACCGACCCGCCGATATGTGGCCGTGAAGCACTAGCAGTACTTGATGCTGTATCAAGATCAGCGAAACCACCTCATAAGGCTGTACACGAATATACGAGTTTTGTTTTAAATAATCGCTAATCATATAATGGTAGATATTTACGGAAGATCAACTAAAACTAAAATCAAACAAGAACTAGGTGAAGACTTCCTCAAGCGAGTAACAAGGCAGATCAATGATGAATTATCTGACTTGCTCAATCTTGCCAACGTTGATCCAAACGAACTCGTTATATTTCAAAACCGTGAAGGAAAATTGAAGACGAGTAATATTTCAATCAACGATATTGTTATTCGTAGTCGATTATCGTGAGAAGGTCTTATTGCTGTATATGACAGAGAGGGCAAACTTGTTCCAAGTGGTATTACTGCAGTGTCGATCAATGATAGGTTGTCAACATTCGGTGATACCATGCACGGCGCTCTCAACATGAACAATAATAAAATTACCAACGTGGGAGAACCAAAAGATAATCTCGACACTGCAATGAAGAAATATGTCGATGATAAGGAAATTCCAGTGACAACTTCGTTAGCTACAATCAACGATGGAATGACCACACTCAAAACTGATTTTGCTAATCAAGTACAACTGTTTCTGAATTTCCGCAGAAACGTAAACAGAACCATTAATGAATTGTTTGGAAGTCCACCAACCGTTGACATAAATCTCATCGATATAAACACGAGAATCAACGATATTATCAGTGGAATTCCTAATATCATCAATAAAACTAATCTCGTTAAAATTCCACACAAACAAATTAGCAATATCGTGTACACAGTATCATCAGGATCATCAACATGGACACCAAGCGATAACACTATCAAACATACCGCGGAGGTCACTGGTGTGCACAGACTGTCCGTGTTCAGCTCTGCAAAATTTAGGATATATACCACGTATCTATGGCGTCATTCAACCGATAATTTTTCTGGAACCGTGTCTGTAGTGTTAAATAAAGGTACCGAAGAAACGTTTATGCTGGAATCATCTGATAAAAAATTAACCTCGCGAGATAATTCTAGTCTTATTTTTTCAATAGCATTTGCGAGTGAAATAAATTCTTTAACTTGCGTATCATCAACCTTTGCTAGCGACTCTATCATCGATCGATAAATTAATTTCATAAATCTATAATCGGATGGTAGTGTATATCCGTTTTTAGTTTTTTGTTGTTGTAATGATTCAAAATTACACATGATTTTTCTGAGGATCAAGTTCATCAGAGAGTTTTATACCATCATGTTGTATTTGCTCAATTGCATTAATAACAGCGTTGATATTTTCGTGATTCACTATACAAAAAGTCATTTGTTTAAATAAATTTATTTTTCTGAAGTCATTTAATAATTTGATGGGGTAATTACACGACCGAACTTGAGGAATTCTGACAAAATTCATTGATTCTGATTGGGTAGTTGGACGACTAAATGAAGAAATCTCAACAAATTTCACTGATTTTCAGTTTTTCATAAAAATAAAATAATTTCAGAAATATATTATAAGTAAAATAATTTTATGAAATATTCGGTAAAATTGAGAAAATACAGCAAATCTGAGTAAATTTTTTGATTTTGATGGGGTATTTGCACGACTAAAGTTGAAGAAATCTAGCAAAATTCATTAATTTTGATGGGGTAGTTGCACGACTAAATAAAAAATAATCTCAGTGAATTTATGATATTTCTGAATAAATATATTTCTGACAATTTCAGAAGACAAAAATTAATTTATAATCCATGGATTATTCTTTCTTGTGTATTCTCGCTCTGAATTTTTCTTGTAGTCGTGGGCGCGCACGTTCATCACGTGAAACAGGCATGATGGAACATGATCGATGTGTGAACCCTTTTCCTGCGTAAATTCTATCAATGAATTCTACATAAGTAATATCATCTCTTTCAGTAATTTTAACTTTAGTCCACGGAGGTAATTTATCAGCAATGCAGATTTCATTAGTGTCATAAATAATAAAATTTGTGTTCATTATTATTAATTACTTGTTTTTAATTAATTATCAGTGTGTCTAAATTTGATCCTCTGATTGAATTTTTTCGAAAATGCTGATTTAGTTATATTATTTGCAACACATCGTACTGAAGGTATAACAACATCAAAATACTTACCAGCCACTTTCATTGATGGGAAGATTATTTCTTCACCTGTTTCTGTATTTGTGGACATAACTGATCTTGGATATTTATTACCATGACCGGTTCTTCCTGATTTACAATTCTGACTTTGTGTATCGATACGTAAATTTTCTAAAGAATTATCTCTCGGATCTGAATTGATATGACCGATTACAAATCCTTCTTCGATCGGACCATTAAAACACTCGTAGATGAATCTATGAGAGTAATATGTTTTGTTATTCCCAGTGTTAAATTTCAGGTATCCAATATTAGTAATATTACCAACTGGTTTTTTTCGTTGACATTGTCTGATAATACCACTGCGAGATGCCTCGTAATTCTTAATGATGGGATGTCTCACAAACTCATTCTGCTCCATTTATATATATAATATCATTCTTCTAAATGATTATTCTGAAATCTAACCAAATAATCATTTATGGTTTTAAACGAAGATGCCGATGGTCCATATTTCTCATTGTAATACCGCTTCATCTCTCTATATTTTTTACCGCCACATTGCACGCATAATTGAGTTTTTCCTCTGACTCCAACACCGCATCGAACGCAAGGTTTTGGTCCTGCGCTTCCTCTGCGAAAACTCTGCATATGATATCCACAGAATTCTTTTACGCATGGTTTAATGCAGCGAAATGAAAACCAGATCATTAACCAGTTGCATTTGTTATTTGTTTGTATCATTATATTATGAATAAAAATCTAATTAAATACATCCTGTCTTAATTATTATAATGGAGGAATTTAAGAGATTGTGCGTAATCAAACCGTCTGGAGCAAGATTTGATCTTGATAAATTACCAAAATCCAAATCTTTAATACTCAATGCAAGACCTAACTTTGATGAATGATGATATAACCGATCGTAATCGTGAAGCTAAGAAAGAATTTTACGATGATGGTGCTACTCATACTTGGTCGACATTTAGAATCAGAGATACCGTCGACACAAGAATAAATGACGAACGAGGAAGAAGTATTATCAATTACCTTGATAATCAGCGATATATTATTCTGATTAAATTTATTGTGCAGACGGATGATGATATTTGGATTATCCGTGATAAACGCGAACCTGTCAGAGTAACACAATCAGGAAAAACTGTTATATTGGATACAAAATCCAAGCCAGGTATACTAACCGGTATTGATAAACCGTATTATGAACGAGAATATCCTATAACCGCAGATGTTTATGCGATATATCCGTTAAATGATAAACCCAGCGTTGAAAATCTTAAACCGATGAAATTATCAGGATTAAATTGTCTAGCTGAGCGAGTTATGGAACATTTCAAAAAAGCAATACGTGGGAATGGTTTAACAGATATAAGACGTCAAAAAAACATCTCATGGGCAGAAACAGTTAAGAATACCGGAGCATCTATCAAAGACGTCTCTGAACTAAAAAAAAAATTAAAATTTCCAATAACAGTAAGAACACTAACCGGAGAGATTTTATATGCGTCAAAATACACATCAAGAGGAGCTCCAATAACAATCATTGATCATAATGCACATGCATGGACTAATGCTGTAACAATATTTCCACGAGATAGAACAGTCAGATTTTATAACGATTATATATTCGATGCTATCAATGATATCAATAAGAATGATCCTGTATCTGTTTGGTTATTTCAGAGTTCAGAATCCCTAAATTATGATCAATTTGTAAAACCTAATGGAGAGATTTACCGTAAAGAATCTCTCCATGAAGAAATGAAGAATCTTGCATTGAAATATAATTCTGATGATGTTGAAGTTGAACGATTATTGAATAATTGTTTTACAGTTCCATCAGTTGCTGCTCACTTTGCTCAGGAGAAAAATTCGTGGAAGCCAACACGATCAGAATTCCTTGAAGATGTTCAGCATAGTTGTGTTGAATATGGACATGGCGGATTATGGAATACCAAATACGATCATCGTAAAGTTATATCGGTTGATATTGTTGCCTATTATCCTGGGAGTTTCTTGGATACGGAGACTGTTCTGAATATTTTGAAAGATTCGGACATCCGACACATGAAATGACAAGAGTTGCGATAAATGGACCATTACCTGATTTTGATTTAACTGGATTCGCTTGTGTAAAATCATTTAAGTTTCGTAATAATCTTCATCCGATCGTTTATGCGTGGTTTGGGAGACATTTTCCAGATAAATATTGGGTTCCAATAGTGCTATTACGATACATGCTCGATGCTGAAATCTTAGTGTCGTTGAACGTAAGTGAAGCTATTATATCATATCATCCGCAGAAACAAGTTTGGTTACCACAACAAAAGAAATATTCACCGACAGATCCAGATGAAGATTGGGATAAAATTGGTTATGAAAATAAAGTTGCAAAAGATCTCGGCAGAAAAATAATTGGTAAATTTACTCAAGGTGGTTCGTATGATCATAAAAGACACTGTGCAAGATTAATTATGGATGATGCTGAGTTGGATTTTATAAATTACTGACACAACGAACAAAGGAACATTCATAAGCGGAAGCAATGCTTATTCATCAGACGGAATTAAATTAGGTGCAATCGTGAGTTATATCGATGGTGAGTCACCGCAATTTACGCATTTAAGATCATATATGCTCGCTTACGTTTCTATAAATTTATTATCGATGATAAATAAATTTCCTCGTTACGCTGTCAGAGTTGCTACTGATTCATTTTATATAAACAGCGCGTACATGGATTTAGTAAAACCGTTACTCGGAAGTAATGAATGGGGATCATGGAGAATAAAACACGAAGATATACTTCACTATTCCGAATCTGCAGACGTTGAAATCAAGAAAATATATTACTGTAATGACAATCAAATATTGAAATCATCAGCACCATCTGTGTTTGATCCTGTGGCCAGACATAAAACCGTTTATCTCAATGGACCTGGAGGTTCTGGAAAAACAACACGTGCCATTGAATTATTTCATCAGAGTTCAGATATGATTATGTTGACACCTACACACAGACTAGCAAGAGAAATAAAACAACGAGACATAAAATCATGTACATACCATAGTTTCTTCAGATGGTGTGGAAATACGTGGACACCTGAGCGAATGGGTGATAAATATATTCCCAAAATCATCATCTGGGATGAGATTTGTACGGTGTCGTTAGAAACACTAAGAATATTTCTTAATTGGTTATTAACGAAAAATACTGCGGTAATTATGTGCGGTGATCATGGTCAACCACCACCTTTCGTCGGTCAATCTCCACATGAGTGGTTAAAATCATTTGTGGATTATTATGAAGAAATAAATGATGATCATAGGGCTATTGATGAACCTCTGAAAGAATTTAAAAGATTAATCAGACTACAACCAGATAGAATACAGTGTGAGATAGCTCGTGAAATAATTCCAGAAACTCTCATCGATGATTTCTGGAATCTGTGGGCACCAAATGATTTAATAGTTGCTAGTAGAAAAATAATTCGTGATGAATTACAGGAGAAATTATTTATGTTACACAAAGAAAAATTCTCAAATCTACTTGTGCCATTGTGTTATCGCCCAGCAGATACTCGACGACAGAATGTTGAAGTTGAAATTCCAGGATCAAACGAAAAATAGAATCTTGTGTTAAATGATATTGTTTTAGTTGATGTTGATGTTGTTGAAAGCGCGTTGAGTATGAATAACTCACCGTGGAAATTGGGATATGCCATAACGATTCACTCGTCACAACGACTAACTATTACTGATACAAATATCTGGATTGTCGATGACAGAATCGAGTGGTCAAATTTAGTTTATCTCGCAGTATCTAGAGTCAGGAGAATATCTCAACTGCACAGAGTTGTCATAGACTCCACAGAAAATATTAATCAAACTGTTAGTGTTGAAGTAATAAGAAAAAAATTATCCAGTTATAAACGATGCGATAAAAATAATAATCGTGATTTTGATATCGATGTTGAATTTATTATGACGCTAAAACAACAACAGAATAATCGTTGTGTAATTTGTAATTGTCACATGTTGTGGAAGTATTCGAGTAATAATCCAAAACAATTTACCGCGGATAGAATTAATAGTGATCTTGGTCATATACGTGATAATGTCATATTGACATGTCTTGAATGCAATCGACGTCGGGGTTCCAATTTACAAATGTGAACGCGGTGGTAATTGCGTGTCTTCAGGAATTACTTGTAATTGTTCACGTACAAATCCACGCTGAGGAGCAGTTGAATCCAGTCTGTAGATTGCGGGTCTACCCGTGGATCTAACCACGCTAGAAATTTTATGTGTAGTCACACTCCAGATAGGATCAGTTGCTCTTTTTTTACCCTCTTCGAGTTCACCAGGTTCATATAGATATCTTACAGTCACATTGCCTAATACTGGTTGAGACTGTATGATTTTGTTCCGAGGTATTATATATTTTCCCGTAATCGCATCAATCGGTTTTGTAGAAGTTGCACGAGTAATCTCATTATTTAACGCAGCTATTACACTCGGTAATCTTGCAACCCATTCACGAGATCTCTTGTCGCTCTGAATTATTTCCTTCGAATACTGGTATCCAAATAACCGCTCAGCGAGTGTTCGATTAAATCTTTCAACTATTGCCTGATCACGATGAATTGTAGTGTGTCCTCGTCTGATTTTGACGCTATGTTGTTTCATCAGCGATGATACTTCATCGAGAAATTCTTTGCCAGGATCAACCTGTAATAATTGTGGCCATCATAATGGTCCTCGCTAATAAATTCGGTTAAACGCAGAGGCAACTTCAGATGTTGTTTTTGTTGATAATGGTTCCGCTTCTTTATATCTACTTGCAACATCAACGACAGTCAACGCGTATTTGTATGTGCGTGATTGACACCCACGTGTTTTAACAGTATCATGTGGTAAAAACAAAATATCTGCTTGATGAACTTCATTGGGAACCCTGACATCAAAATACGCGTGTTGAATTCTTTTAGGTGGACGTAGATATATTTGCCATATTCCTTGTCGTGATAACCACGCTGCAGCAACAGCACGTAAGACTTTTGCTGCTGTAGCGAGTTTACTAATCGCTGCTCTGCCCTTCCAATATCCTTTTGGACTATAATAAATGGACTCCATTATAATAATCATATAATTAATTACCAGCCCCTAGCATTATTTTACCTTTCATAGCAGTTTTTACTAGAAAACTAGCGAGTTTTTCTCTGAGAAATTTATTCTTTATAGAATTTAATGCGTGAATCAGTTTTACATCTGCGAGATGTCTTTGTTGTAAATCATTACTCTTATACGCGACATCATGAATATGACACGCTAAATAGCATTTATTGGATACTCACCTGGTTTTGGTTGATTTTGATCATCAAGTCGAATATCAAGTCGAGTTCCAGGACCACAAGAATTATATCCGGGTAGATGTTTTTCCCCGGGATATTTTGCCCACGGAACCCCTGGTAATTTTCCCAACGAAGCGGCGATATCACCTCCTGTCTTTGTGCTAGACGAAATAAATTTGTATTTTTTTGTGCCACACTTTTCACACTTACCTGTCATTGCGCGTTTTTTTATTTTTTGTTATTATTGTTGTTATTCCAGCGGTGGGGGTGATTGCCTTGCATCGAACACAATATAAATTCATATTATTTATCATATGGATATAATTGACTTTTCAGCGACACGAAAACAAGAACCAGCCAAGCATCACCCAGCATTGCCAAATTCTATTAGGGCAATCATAATAGGTCCATCTGGATCAGGCAAAACACAATTATTGCTTAATTTGGTAATGAGATGGCTCAAGTAGGATAAATTATAGTTAGTAGCTCCATCCGTGGATGATCAACGATGCTATGAAGTACTTAAGGATTTTAATGAGAATGCAAAGTCGTTTAATGAAAACGGCGACAATATTATTGATTTTATTATCGATATTGATGAAGCCCCATCCGTAGACGACCTTGACGGATTTATTAACAATCTTGTAGCATACGATGATGTGATGCTGGATAAACAATTAAATCCTGCCCGAATATTTTCCAGAGGCAGACATAAGAACACAGACGTGATTTATGTTACCCAGCGGTATACACAAATTCCAAAAGTGATCAGAGATAACTGTAATATTTTAGTTGTGTTTAATGGAGTCGATACACATACGCTTCGAAATATTCATCAAACTTGGTGTTCAGGGGATATGGACATGAGTAAATTTAAAAATTTCTTTTCAAAAGCACAAGCTACCCCGTATGGATTTATAACCATAAATTTACATGAACCTAGGTTGAAGTATCGTATAGGTATCGATAAAATTTTTGGTCCTTGATTCTGTCAGCCTTGACTTTGTTAAGGGAAATAACTCTGTCAAAACGATAAAATAATTAAGCAGTTATTTCCCCCCTCCCCTTGACACTGTCAAGGATATAGCGTAACCTGTATCTTAACTGCGCAAAAACCGCAACATGTAGAATCAGTAATTGTATCTGTGTTTGGAGAAAATACCTATGAAAGTACTTACTCCATTGATAGAAGTCTCAGCCCTTTGACACAGTCAAAAATATAATCACAATCACTGTAATAAATCCGTGTGAATAAACAGCACATACGTATCGCCTGGAACAGACCTGCAAACTACATCAGTATTGATTTATGCGTGTCATTTCATTCTTGTATATGTGGTTATCGGGACTACGGTATATTGTGGATTTTCGCGATTTATTTTATATTTTATTCAGAATCTGTTTATCACAGAATGTGTGTGTATTTTATCGCCGGTGACATGGAGATAGATAGCTTATATTTATTTTTGAAACGTATATTTGTAAGTGGAACTTTGCACTTACCCCGGGGTTTGATGGGGGGGGGGGGGTACATGAAATCGCAATGCCTAGACAGCCCTCTGAATTTCTAATATTTCGTTTCGCACATTAGGAATTCACTGGGGGGGGTGTCTATGCGCTTACGCCCCTAAAATAAACAGCAGGGTGATGTGAACTCGTGACCTCACTGAAGGGTACCCACATAGGGGCATTCAGAAAGAATGTCCGAAGGACCAAAAAGTCTCAATAAGGTGCCTGTCGACCATAAGACAGGTCTTAACTGATGAAAGAATGGCTGTGGGCCAATGTCCCCCCAACAAGGACTCTTAGGATCTTATTGGTAAAGGCTTTACCGGCAGAAGGGATCCCAGTGGAATGGTAGACTGAACATCATCGCTGCTGTTTATTTTTGAATTTATTCAGGATACTTTAAAGTCGATAAATCATTGGTTTTAAATCGACAGCAGCAGGGAAGGTGCAACCACATGTATGTGATTTTTTTTTTTTTTTTGGTTCCATTTTTTCAAAAATGTTTGTAGTCGTTTTGTTTCAAACATAATCTTTTTTTAGCCCTTGTAGGAACCCTTATTTTTCAAAAATAAAGGTTCTGCAAAAAGTGGTCTGTTCACCTTCCCTGCTGCTTCACTAGTTGATAAATTTTCCTATCACCTAACCATCGAATATTATCTAGTTCATAATAAAATGTCCCTAAAATTTTTCGATAATAATGTCTAAGCGACATTTAGAATTTTGAGTCAATATTAGTTATGAGATTGTAATTTTGAGGATGCCCTGCCCAAATTGCCATTGCTGCGGTCTGGGTTTTTTCCTCTTCAAGGCTCGCCAAGCCACGTATTTCACAGCACAGGCATAATTATAGGCCTTTTTTCGCTATGTAGGTTTTCCTCTATTCCTAATTGTGTGTAGCGCTGCGTAAGCTTGTCTGTCTCCACGTCCTCAGTGTTGGCACCCTCATTGTCCACTTCTTCCTCCGTGTCTTGTGTATCATGTATTGTTTCGTCAGTTTCTGTCGTAGCCTCTAATTCGTCCAAAGTTTGGGCCTACTCAAGAGCTGAGGTGGTTTCCGAAATGGTAATATCCACGTCCTTCTTGTAATTCTGCTGAGTGGTGGTCTGAGTGGATATTGATGTTTTCAGCATTTGGGGTGCCTGTAACGGTTCTGGGAGTCCCGATGTATTGTTAAAAGAATTAGCCGGCGTATTAGAGTGGTCGGTTTCCCTGGCTCCGGCGGCTTTCCTCCTCTCATTACGTTTCCTCTTGCTGTGTTTTTTAACTAAACCATAGTCTCCCAGTTCTTCGTTATTCAGGTTCACTCCCTCAGTGCTAATATCCCATGTTAAAAGAAGCGTCGTTCTTTTCGCTCCAGCTCGCAAGCTCCAGTTTGTAGCTTGTTTCTTCCCAAGTGCCTTAATGGCCCTCAGGCCTGGAGCGGGAATTACTGCAATAGCTGGTAGCCATCTTGGCGCCACGCTTTGTGCGCAGTGTTGCGTTCCATCACCTCGTGCTGTTCTGTTCAGGTACTCCGTGTGACTGCGCACCAGAAGATTAGTCCACGAAGTTATCTTTAATTTTGAGTCTGGAAAATTGTGCGTTTTCATTATCTGTCCAATAAGACGTATTTTTATGGAAGGAGAGATTATAAAGGAGTGATTATATTGACCTCTCCTGTGATACTGTCTCCTTGTCTTCAGAAACTGGATTTTGATTCCGCCAGTCGCCTTTTTTGAATGCAGAAAGATCTCAAACTGAAAAATGATCAATCTGTCTGGTTAGAGCCTCTGTGGCTCGTAAGCAGAAGACTGTGAGTTCAGCTCCCACCATTAGATTAGCCCGAATTTACTACCGTGTGTCACTTTACTTGCCTCATCAAGATAAATCCTTTATAGTGTAGTGGTGTCGCGAAACACCAAAACACAATAACTAAAATATAATCTGTGTGGGCGTTTAAATAAGTCGTCATTCTATATTTGTTAATGCTTACCTTAAACTCGTTTATACGATACTGTAATGGACTCTTAAAGGACATCATCTCTTTACTTGGACTGCTTATATTTATGGTGTAATGGTCCTTTGGTTAATGCATTTGTTCGTCACGAGATTGCATACAACATAAATTACTTAAACGACGCCCCCTTGGACATTCAATTTAATATGTCAGATAATCTTTGTAATATCGCATAGAGCTAATTCTGTATGCAGGTGCGGCAAGTGCGATGGTGTACTTTAATTTGTCTCGGACGAGTAGCGGAGTATCCGGAAATAATCAAAAGCTTTGCACAAGTTTATATCAGACTATATTAATATGTTGTTTTACTTCGTTTTTATTATAAAGAAGCAGTATCTCTTCGTTTCATTTCTATAACAAATTTAAATATGGGATAGGAGAAGTATATAATTCAGTTTTAAGACCATTGTGCCCAAGCTATAATCTGTCTAGACAAGCCAATTGTAGTTTCACATGTGCTTTTAACCCTACATTATTTAATTGCTTTCCTCTTTGTTGCTTTCAATGAGTTCTATTCCGTACTATTTGTTTCTCCGAAAATTTGATTGCTGGATTAAGAGGAGACTCTTCAGCGTATTTTAAGAAAATGCTGCCCAGACTATGTCTTTTCTACATATGCTTATAAAATGGGCCAGCCCTTATGACAACATTTCCATCATATCCCGGATTCACGCCCCTTTCCCTAGTTAGACTGCATGTCATGGCCGACAGTGAAGATCACTAAAGAACAATAGTCTGAGTATTGAATGAAACGGATAATTAACATTCATTATTATTTTAGATTGACATAATTATTTGATCAGGATGTCAAAATGATCAATACATATATAACTTGTCCTAGTCGCAGAACTGGATGATATTGATGACTTCAACACTGACATGTTCGCTGATCTACAAAAGTACCCGTTTCCTTTCGAAAATCTGGTCTTTGAAGGAGGTGGCAACAAGGGACTAGCCTTCTGTGGAGCAGTAAAGGTCAGCCCGTTTTCTGCTGCATAGCGTTTGCATGCTTTGACTACATACACATTCATGCTTGTAGACTATGAACACATGCAAATAATCTTCGGTAAATTTTTTACTGTTGAACATGGAGTCCTTATTCATATACTGGACCTGATATCACCATCAAAAACAGAGTCATGAGTTAAACTTAAGAAAATGATCTGTCAATCTACTTGAATGAATTTTAAGTCTGACTTTAGTAGGATTATCTAATGACTGTCGTTTAGACCCTAATTTGGTCCAGAAAAAACAGTCAGACATTTTCTCATACACACGTGAACAGTCATATGAAAAAGCCATTTTGGCTCCATTGTCTATATTTTGTATTTTAATGTCCTTAGTAATGACAATAGAATTTACATATTTAAGGCCATACAAACTCTCTCTCTCTCTCTCTCTCTCTCTCTCTCTCTCTCTCTCTCTCTCTCTCTCTCTTCATATCAAAGTGATCATGTACACAAAAGCAAACACCATGTCCTCTACTTTTGTTAATTTACAATATGAATAAATCGCCATTTCGTACAGACCATTATTTTTCAGGTCAATCGTCTCCGAGTATAGCCTGAGTTCGAAAAGTGAGCGAAATGGTAACCCTTTTGTAATGTTCAAATCAGATTAAGACTAAAACAAGAACAAAAAGAAAGATTGAAACCATTAATAGAAAGAATTTCATTTTGATAAACAAGTCACTGTCTAATTTATTTATAGTAGCGTTTAAGATATTTTGAAATCAGACATAAGTGAAGAAATTTTTTTTTTATGTAACATATATTCTGTCCCCTTACCTATTGTTAAGGTGATGGAAGAATTAGATATGATGAAACGGATCAAGAGATACGCAGGTTCCAGCGCAGGCGCGATGACCGCAGCCTTGTTGGCGGTGGGATACAGCGCCGACGAGATAAGAGAATTCCTCAGTCAAGATTTATCGCAGATCTTCATCGGTGAGTACCATCAGGTTAAACCCTCCAGTCGATGGAATATAAAAACTGTCAACATTGAAGATGTGTTCAGGATTTTGTCATTTAGCCGTAGAAAACGCTACATGTTCTGATAAAAATAAACGGATCTTGTGCAATGACCTGCCATATGTTGTCCGTCCGTCCGTTAGCACTAATTTTTATTCTCTGCTACTCCTAAACTACTGTGACGATTGCCATTAAACGTTATACACACACTCATCCTAGGGTCTAGTTTGTCCTAAATTAAATTGGTGCCCCTATGGCATCCAACAAGGCGCCCAATGGCGGTCAGCTTGAAAGTCTTGTTTTCTTTAATCTCCAGATGATCGTATCGAAATGTGTTTTCAAGAAAGACACTTTGTATTATTTAGTTTTAAATGAAATTGATACCGATCTCTAACATGATAGCCATTGCGGCTTTACAATCTTGTTATAACACCTTTTGTCCTAAATGAAATTGGCGTTGATCATCCATTTAACACTGGAGGATTGTCAACGATCTCTACCATTTGATTACTGCTCTTCCTCTTGTAGCGATATATGCACATTGATATGCGATTTCACAGAAACGCTTTTCACTATATTTAGTTTGTCCTAAATTAAAATGATGCCGATTTCGCGTCAAAAATGGCTGATATTCCTGCCATTGTGAAAAATCTTGTTACAGCTACATTCCTGAAGAGATGGTTATATCGACATGATTGGGAAAAGAAATATACGCTTTTTCTTCCAACAAATAATTGTTCCTATTTTTAAATCATATTGATTCAATTAAAAAATGGTTGCTTTGACGGCTAACTTCAGCTTCTTTATATGGCTGATTCTCCTGAAGAGTTAGTAGTAGCCACACGATATTTTGACTAAAACGTTATAGCATTACGTAGCTGCTTCAGAATGAAAATGATGCTCATCTAACCCACAAGATCACAAATTAGTGGCAATCTAATAAATGTTATCACTACTCCTATTGCACGAATTTTGGCACTGACATGAAGTTTTCACTGAAACAAATATCTAATTGGTTCGGAATGAAATGATGCATATCCGAACTATGTGAAGGAGTTGAAAATATTGACTTACTTGAACAACAGTTTGTTATACAAGTTAAAGGATGCCAAAGATACGAAATAAAGTTGGAGAACACGCATAGTAAGAAATGATTGCATTAAATGAAATATTTGGTGGATAGCATACAAGTTATAATATGACTTTCAAAGTTATTCAAGGATACTGAATTTTCTGCACTTGTTTATTGCTCAAATTTCAGCATGGTTTTGACCCCCACCGCACCCCCACCCACATACATACATACAAATATATATATATATATATATATATATATATATATATATATATATATATATATATCCCACATACATTAAAAAATAACATGCATTTAAAGGGTTGGTATAAAGCAATTTGATATACCAGTACTATTGGTATATCAAATTGTGATCCGCCCATGGTGCAATAATACGCATATATAAACATTCTCGCGAGCGTCTGCAGTTGATTCTAGATCAATGATCAATTTCCGCACATTAGTCACTAGTGACGTATGAAAAATAACGATGAAAAGTATTAATAATCCCCGTTTTCTAAATTAATTTAATATGGTACACATTTTCATCACAATCCTTTCTGCTTTCTGTTCTCCCCTCCCCTCTCATGCATAACAGACAAACTGCGCAGAAATGTGGAATGAGAGAGTAAAGGAATTTGGGCTGGATTAAAACCTTGAAATAGAAATTACACCAAGTAACCTACAAGAATATGGTTCGTCGTAACAATACGTGTGCACTTTCCTTGGGATTTATCTACAGTGTTTATCAATGATACAAAGTTGCAAACCAGTAAATTCCTCGGATACGTGGTACACATACTGTGATACATTTAATGTTATGTTTTGTTGTTTTTTGTTAAACATACCATAATGTTCTAAAAAATCAATTATTATTATTTAGGCCCTACATATGAAAATGTCCAAAGGCCTCTCTCTCTCTCTCTCTCTCTCTCTCTCTCTCTCTCTCTCTCTCTCTCTCTCTCTCTCTC
>JAECUM010048442.1:0-12092 GCA_016617855.1 Megalonaias nervosa
GATCACAGATCAGACAGAAAACAGTTTCCAACGTCTCAAGCTAATCAAGCTCATCCTCAGTGGAAGAAACAAACTACGAAAGAAAAACAAACATTTAACAGAAACCGAGAAATAGTCAGAACAGTTTACAAGATTGAATGGCATAGAACATCTTGAAAAAGTCTAAAAACATAGGACAAGCGGCATCGACAGGTGCAAAAAAGCTGTCTATTTTGTGTTGGTGTCAGAATAGCGAAATGTGGTCAAAACTAATCAAAGGTGGGATGATCCACGTAAACACGTGTTATCCACACGGAGAACTAAGAGAGAGAGAGAGAGAGAGAGAGAGAGAGAGAGAGAGAGAGAGAGAGAGAACAAACAGGCAGACAGACAAACAGAGGTGAATTGAATATGCGCAGATTGATGCTAAATCTATCACACAATTCATCACCGATGGACCTTACCCCGATAGTAATTCTCCAGATTGCGCATGTCCACTATCGTCTTTCAGATTTTCGGTTTTAAAAAATAGCAAAGCCGTCTGAGAAAAGAGAACCAGTCTGGAAATCCGATAGTAGTATATATGAGCCATCTAGCCAGAACATGAATAATGGCTGCGTTCTTTTAAAGTAATTAAGTGTATGTTAAGCTTATGCTAAACAAGTTTGTCGAAGATGTCTAAGTTCATATGGTCGATACCGTATTAAGGTGGTAGAAGGCCCTAAAGCAGTTTAAGAAAGCTGCCTCATCAGCGTCTCATATTTTTTGCTGCAGCTGAGAGAGAGAGAGAGAGAGAGAGAGAGAGAGAGAGAGAGAGAGAGAGAGAGAGAGAGAGAGAGAAGATCAAGAGTGTCAACTTTGCAAACTATTTAAACAATTCAACTCATATTTGAAAGTAATCAAATAAAATGTGACAAGTAAAGATCGTCATGTTAAGAAAAGCACACGGTTTAAGATCCTTAAAGAAGCATCCCTGTTGCTTAGAGGTTTGTTTGTTACTGCGGTGTTTTCTCGACAAAAATTTGATTCATGACAATATGTCAGACGTATTTCAACAAAAAATATTCTCCCGACTGTGACATGGGATGGAGTCTGACGCCATCCAACAACCACGACAACCGACTTCACGTAGAGCAAAAACTGTCCCAAGGTGTCATTGTGCTTGAAAGTCCCATGAGCTTCACTAATGGTCAGCACCATAAGAGCTATGAGGAAGGTCATAAATGACATAGACTTACTGTTAGAAATTGTCAAAGTGCAAATATGGAAAGTGTTTTGTCTTTCTATAATATCGAGTAAGCAACAAAACCGCTCTCTTTGCAGATCTTTATTTATTTGCACAACATATTGCTTGGTTTAGCTTTTAATAAACAGGTGATTGTCGATGTCTTTAAAATGCTTTTGCAGTATATATTCATTTTTAATACCTTTTATATGACAATGGCGTTGAGGTTAGATTCGTGTTAGTCGGTGGATTTTTTCCCCAAAAGGAAACACTTTTTGTTTCATGCCTTTAATCTGATTTATTGTCTGAGGAATGGTGAGTATGGCCTTTTTAAATAGATTGCTTTAACATAAGAACATTAAAACCAATGTTTAGTGTTCGGTGCAATAAATTATTCTTTGTACATTTAATCTACTTTATTGTCTAAGCAATCGTAGTCATGGATATAGCCTATATTGATTGGTCCAGAATAGTAACAAATGATGGTGATGCATGGTTTCTTTATTTCGGAACACCTACAAGAGAAAGACCTACAAGAGAAAGACCTACAAATCACCGGCTGAAATTAACTGTACGTCGTTCCAATTACTGTCTCAATTCAAGAGGTTTAAGTACCAATAAATCTAGGCTGAAACAACTTTACTCCTTTTGAAACAGTCTTCTTCGAGTTCAAAATAAGATTATATTTTTTGTCACAAAATGTACTCAAAGAATTTACAACGATGCACTGAACAAAAGCCGCACATATGCTATTTTTTCGTCACAAATTCCATCATAAATTCACGAAACTTCTTTCATAAGAGAGAAAATAACTGATTGAATAAACTTTTTGTAATCGTCGTCACAAAATATGAAGTGAAATAATTTAGCTATGTAAAACTAAATACCCTATGATACTACTGAAGGAAAGTATAATCTTTCTAGACAGTGAACTGAACTGCTCGAAGTACAATTTTGAGATAGATATTTTTAAACCCAAACCCCCCCCCCCCCCACTATTGTATATTTTCGGTTATATTCAAGTAATGGTGTTTCCGCATTGGCCATAAACAACACACTTTTGGGTTTATCCTACAGCCTGATCGTTTAGTATATCCATGAGTCTAGTGATGTAGGAATGCATGTAGACGGCGTTCCGATACTTTTTTTGCGCGTTCCCTTACTTTTTTGCACTCGTCGTTGTCCCCGCATCTGCGAAACATGCGTCCCCTCTGTCACTTCTTTATTTAGCATCACACCACTGAGTGTATTCTGCATCTTATCGTTATCAATGGTTTCCTTATTTGTTCAGAATTATTTTGACATTAAATATCTTTCTGTTCAACATATTTATTTCCGTAAGTGTTGCATTGGGATTGGGCTATAGGTTAGAAAACGCACTTTCCCTACAAAAGTCATACATTATTATGGATAGCAACAAACGAATATTATAATGAGATATTATTGAAAGAGAGAAGAACAGACATGGCTCATGAGAGAGAGAGAGAATTTGAAGGAGAAATAAGATGAAGAAATGCCAAATTTTGCAGAACATAGTTAGAATAATTTTCTTTCATACACGAGTTATGTCCCTTTTAATCTACATTTGTTGTTATCATAATATCTTCTCTTATAATAGCTTATCTCATTTTTTAAAATTGAAACATGCGCAAGACGAAGAATATTTTATACACGTCACAAAAAAGATCAGATTTATCGATGAATTTTAAAGCGAATCTCGACTTCGACAGTAAATCAATCGAAATAGGAAAACTTTTGAAGATAAAGAATAATTCCAACTCTGAAAAAAAGCCTAAACTACTAGCTGGAATTTTGTGTCTTAAGTTTGGACAACTTTATAAACAGATCCGCCCATGAAAGAAATAAATATTAGTAATCCTGATGGTTTTAAGTAGACCATTCGCCAACTAAAAAATGTAGCGTAACTGTTTGGAGATATCAATAGCGTGACAGAAAGCAAAGCCAAAAAGCAAAAGCTATGACAACATGGGACCGGGAATGCTAATTTTAAAAGTCTACACATATACTTTGAAAGAACTTTATCTAATTTTATGATTGACTCGTATTGCTGAATGCATGACATATTGACACAAACTCTCCCCTGTTCAATTGCAAATATGTTATCACCGTTCGTGCAACTAACAATTTTTGAAGAATCTTTTTCTTGGTTGTTAATGATGTTGTGTATATTTAATTTGTGTTGCGAATTGGCTCTTTTCGATGATTATATGCTCTGTGTATTTAATTTGTAATGTGCAATTGACCTTTGTCTATAATTGAGGGTAGGAGTTGGGACTACTTGACCATTTTTTAAAATTTTGTAAACAACATATTACAATAACTAATATATGCATACGAATTTAGATCAGATTTATAATTAGTATTACTTGGAAGTAAATATATTTACTGGTGTTGAATTAAAGGTCTAGCTTTTTTCTTAGAAAATAAGAATGTTTTAGAAGCAAGTTACTGTTGAATTTAATGGGAAAATGACCCTCATTCGGTTCTGATATTGTGTCCTAGCTTTTTATATAAATATTGTTTACTTCAGAATTATTCATTACTCAACATCAGTCTTAATGGAATCAGTTTAAGTTGTGTTTCAGTTTTAATTAGAGAGGATTTATTTAAATTGTTTATTGGTGCACTTTGACTTCAGTACTAAATCACAATCATGGAGTTATTGTGAATTCACTCAAGGACATTTTGGATTATATCATTGTGATACATTAGAACATTCGAGACTATTGGCAAATCAGTACATTCAAGGCTGGAATTCATTCGGAACACCATACGAATTCCCTCTGAATGCTTGGTAATTTTGGACATTTAGTAGAACTTTTTTGGCTATTTTTTTTTTTTTTTTTGATTCTATGGAAATAACTTATTTGTTGAATTTTTTAAACATGTTTTGTTTAAGACTACAGAGTCTTAACAGTGTTTTTTTTTTTTTTTTTTCATCAAGGAAGGAAACCAATACCTTGTCCTGGCACGATTTGCTTCTTTATGTTAAACCACTATTAGATACTGGTTCACTACTGGAAACAACAACGATAAAATACTTCTATTTGACTAACCCTCAATGGTTCTTGACATTTTTAGTTCTATTTTTAACTGGTAACACAACTACCAACTGCTTTTGGTATCTAGCAGTCACAGCTTTCCATCTTATTGCTTTCACTGCTGATCCATATACCAGTAATGAAGTAGTGCACTCACCAATAATAGAAAGGAATAGCCTTAGATATAACTTCGATCTGTCAAATATAACTTCGATCTGTCAAATATATCTTCGATCTGTCACGTTTAAATGCTTGAGAGAATCAACGCCATATATAACAGTGCCGACTTTTGCGGCGCAGTCGCCATTAAAGAGTTCTAGTGAAAATGAATATAATGTACGTAAACAATATTCTCGCCATTAAAACAGCAAAAGACACGCTGATAAAAGTGATTTGTTTTATGTGGTCAAACATTAGTAATTTTCTCCGCATCCTAATCGCTTCATGACTACTTATCTTGCATACGATAAAACTGCCGGTCTAATGAAAATGACAGTGGTTTAGTTTGAACAGCCGACCATCAGACTGAACAAAGCAATTTGCAAATGACTATATAGCATGATCAAATTGGAACTTATATTGATGTCACTCAGTTTCACCCTATTAATGAGGAAAGGACGGAAATGTTCTGTCTTCCAATTCATAAGGTAATAATGTATTGGTCTTTATTTTCGCCTCTTATGGTTGACGAATAATATTGCAAATTACAGCGATTAGGGAAAAATACTCACTCCATAAATAATTACTTAATACATTGTGTGTGCATTTTCAAAGTTCATACATAAATATATTTCCAATTTTATGCCACTTTCTTTTTGTATCACTTCTCTAGAAGGAAACCGTTAATCTATCTATCTATCTATCTATCTATCTATCTATCTATCTCTATCTATCTATCTATCTATCTATCTATCTATCTATCTATCTATCTATCTATATATCTATCTATCTATCTATCTATTAACTTCGGATGCGGGAGGTCGTGGTTTCGAACCCCGACCGAGTCAAACCAAAGACTTATAACAATGGTACAAGTAGCTGCCTCGCTTGGCGCTCAGCATTAAGAGATTAGTGTTAGGACTGGTCGGCCTGGTGTCAGGATAATGTGACTGGGTGGGACATCATGTTACATGTCTGCCTCATAATTCCCCAGTGCAAGACATCACTATAAACTGTCACACTGCTGATATCATAGCGATATGACTGAAATTTTTTAAAGCTACATTAAAAATCCAAAACACACACACACACACACACACACACACACACACACACACACACACATCCATCTATCTATCTATTACGACTCTATGGCCTTAAAATAAGTAATAGTAAAGAGCTAAAAGCAACAAAATTCAACAAATATTTTTTTCTCTAGAAGAAAAAGTGAAAGGGTAAAATAACTTACTGTATTGCGAATTAAATCCAAAGTCCTAATGAAAAAATTTATGAATAAATTTTAGTAGTATTCCAAAATAAATCTAACGCTGAAAAATGTTGATGTGCCTGTGATGAAATGTAAAGTGGAGATGAGCCAACAGTCTTTTGTGGAATCATAGTAATATAATCCAAGGTTTCCTTGTTTGAATTCACTTTAATTCCCCTTTTAATGTATTTCCAAGACTATTATATGGAACATTGAATTTTGTATATTTTTGTTCCAGAGAATAATAAATAATTTCACCCAAATCATAATCTGAACACAATAATATAAATAAATGATTACTGCCCAGATGTTATCTCAGGAAAAAACAATATTCCAGTAAAACAAAATTTTATACTCCTATACCTGACCTATTTCGCAATTAGCATTTTCTAAAAACAAACTATTACCTAATGGAAAATTTCATTCTAGAAGATTCCAAATATTTACAAGATAAAATCTGTTACTAAAATTATAATATAGAATGTGGTAAATGCAATGTCCTTCACTCAGACCAAGATAAATATGTTTACTTTATTGATAATGATCCTAATATTAACCTCGTGCTATCGAGAAAATAGCTGTGAGGTGTTTACAGAATAAAAAAATCAGTTTGGTGAAGAACGCAGTAAAATTTATTTTGGAGAAAGTTAGGTACAGGATACAGTTTTACATAACATACACCATATAATAAATTAAAACACAAAAATTAAATATACATAACATTATCTATCTATCTATCTATCTATCTATCTATCTATCTATCTATCTGTTATGCATATCTATACTATGTATTTGACTTGACTGTAGATTCTAGTTTTAGATATAACTATAAATAGGTTTTTACTATTTTTATACTCATCATTGATAATGAACCTATCCACAAGTTTAGGGTAATTTTCTCATTCGAATGCTGAGTATTGCGACATAGGTCAGGTGGGTTGTATTTCAACACAAGCCAGGTGGTGTGAAGTAAGTCACACGGATGCATTGCGACATAGAGTCGTATAGTCATGGAGATTTATATAAAGAGTGAATTGAATATTTATTATTATTCCTATTTCCTGGTATTGTTCTTGTCTTAATATCAGTCTGCAGATGTAATTAACATTGTGTTTAGATTTAATTTGAGAGGAATCAATTATTTAAATTATATATTTTATATTTAATGTTATGCTTAGATTTGATTTGAGAGGAATAAATTATTTAAATTAGTTATTGGAATTACAAAGTGCCCTTAAGACTGTCTGGACTAGATCAACATTCTGGGATTATTGTGAATTCATTAAAAGAAATTCTGTAAAATGCCATTGTCATACATTCAAGATTGTGGCCACTTTAGCACATTCAACGATATTAGTGCATCAGTATATTCAGAACCTGGAATTTATTCGGAGCACTATATTCTTTTGGACTTGTGCTATATTTTTTAGGAATATTTGGGATTTAATTCATAATACTTTTAATTTCCTCTTAAATTTTCATTTCATAACTTGAAGAATTAAATTATTTTTTTAAGTTTAACAAAACTTGATGGCTTTGCTTTTTCTGTTGCCTAGTTGAAGACCATAGAGTCTTAACACTATCTATCTATCTATCTATCTATCTATCTATCTATCTATCTATCTATCTATCCTCAGTATGTAACAGAGAAAGGTAATCACCTATTTCGTTCCAAATAGTACTAAAAAAAAAGAATCCAAACTACTCACTATTTTGTTTAATATGCCAGACGTGCCAATCATAATATAAACGTTACGTTCATCACTCGCGCAGACCCAGGAAAATATTCTACTCACAAATGAAATTTTAATTAAGCGACCATGAAACTCATGTTGCGATACGTTGGCTTGTAGTAGTTGCTTTATAACTGATACATTTTGATGGTGTATTGATACACGGGCTGCTCTGCTAATAAATCACCAAATGTGCAGCCAAAAGAAATAGTTCCATACTTTTATCCTTTACTTCTATTTTCAGAATATTTACGCCAATAGATCTTCACACGCAGTCATTATATTATCAATGAATGAATGGCCAGTTAGGTTTCCTCAACGACCTTGAGTATTCATTGCAAAAAACGTCATTGGAATAGTATCTTAGACAATATCCTAGTATGTCATACTACTTCCGGTTGACACTGAACAGTTACGGGTAGGGCGGCTGTTCTGTAACTGTAGCTGTAGCTAGCATCGTGAGATAACCTTTCAAGCTGAAGAGATCATGAAAAAAGTTTTCCAGTCCGGTCGAAATTTCAAGCATGTATCTCAAAAAGTCCAGATATAGCCGTAGCAGAAATAAATTACGAATATCCAGACGTACACAGGTATACATTTATATTTATGAAAAAGTAATTCATTGTATTTCTTGGCATTGTGATGCTCCTTTAAGCGAATACCAAGTAAATTCAATCTTTGAGGCAGAAAGATACGAATAATTGATATGTTTTATCTAGTTATCTGCTAAAATAGATCACAATTACTGGCACCATCATTTAAAAGTATCAGGTTCTAAAATCGACAGATCACGTGATATATTGGCCACCATGAGACAAGTTTTAAGGGATTCCTAGATAATTAAGTTCGTTTTGTGCTCATTAAGAGCATGACTGATCCTTTTAGCTGCCATTTTGTTGAATTGTGTACCTTCTGATATCATTACTGGCTGTGCACAAATGCGCATATATCAAATATTGCATTCTCTAAGACAACCAAATGTTGGTACATTAAAATGAATAATCTTTCTGATGTACACAAGGTATAAACTAATATAAATCTGAGATAAAGCAAGAAATGTATATCCAAGTATCAGTGGTAATATCTGAGATGTTGTTGACAGTTCTGAAATAGCCTGAAAATTGTATGCATCGATCATAAGGTTCAGAAAAAATTCAAAATAGCACAGTTTGTGGTAACTTGTATCCTAAGATGGAATTAATCAGTAGATGAAATTAATCAGTCTGGGAATCCCTGACTTACTAAGGTCATGTATGTTCAAATCAAACTCAGTACATTATGTATGTGGTCTTTGTACTTGAAATCAACAACCTTCGTTGAATGGATTGGCATAAAGTTGATTAAATATTTAACTGCATTGACCTCTGGGCTTTTTTTTTTATAGAGATATACCTTATCACGTTTGGGTGCTGTTGAAGAAATATATAGTTGAAAGATTTCACTATCTACCTTGCTGTCTTATAATTCTTTTGAACTATTCAGTCTGTGAATGATGAATTTGCACTGTTAACGCCATTGTATTTACAAATAATGAATTGCTTTTGCTTGATTATCTGTGCATCAGGTCGTGAGGACACATAAAAACAACTTTTCGGAGCACCCACTCGTAAGTTACCTAGGAAATGATGCTGTCTATGTACTAATTGAAATCGGTCTGTTTCTATCAGCATGAAGTGTAATAGGTCTATAAGCAGTCTTCAGGGCTAATACGATTACCTGCCTGGTCCTACCACTGCGACACGATGTTTTTCCTTTATATTGATCTGATCATGCGCATAAGCCAGAGAGACATTTGTCATTCCACAAATCAATATGGCGACAAGCTTTACCCTATCCCTTCGAGATTTATCTGGTTCTTGTAACTTGATTCCCTCTCCCCCCCCCCCCCATTTCGCGGAAAACGGTGACCGAAAACTAATAGAAACTGTCAACATTACATGAACGATCAATGATTACATGCCTCGTCCAAACATTGCGACACGATGTCCGCGTTTCATATTGATTCAATCATCAGCATGCGCCACGGAGACTTTGTCATTCCACAGATCGATAGGCGACAAACTCTACCACATCCCGCCAGATTTGCCTGGTTTTGTAACACGATGCTCCAGTTCCGCTGATAGCGAAGATTGAAACCGGATGGAAATTGTAAAACTGTAAACAGTACAGAGACAATCAATAAAAGAGCATATATTACTTATGTTGTAACTTTTCATTAGAGTTCGTAGTCAAAACATGACTGAATTTTAAATTATGTTTCTAACGGCTTGCTTTTCTACGTCGGAGAAAGAGTTCCATTTCAAAGCAGCATTTTCGATGAATAAAGGGGTGGAGTTGGTGGGTTTCTGGAACATGTTAAAGGTTATATCATGTGAATAAATTATATTTTTTCCTATTAATATCATTATTTGTAAATTCTTATCGTGACTGAGAATCTGAACTGCTCATTTATTACATTATTTATTTAGCATTAATGGAAAGAGTTGGAATCTCTATCCGATCTGTAAAATGTGTTTCATTGCTATTGTGATGATTAATTCTATAATAAAAGTTATTATGAATTCTTTTGATTATTAATTCAATAATACACGTTTTTTGTTAATTAATTTTGATGATTAATTCTATAACAAAAATTTGTTATGAATTATTTTTGATGATTAATTCCATAACACAAGTTTGTTATGAATTCTTTTTGATGATTACTTATATAGTACAAGTTTGTTATGAATTCTTTTTGATGATTAATTCTATAATGCAGGTTTATTATGAATTCTTCAATATGATGAATCCTATAATACAAATTTGTTATGAATTCTTTTTGATGATTAATTCTATAATGCAAGTTTGTTATGAATTTGATGTACTTCTTATGAGAAATTTTGTAATTTAACACAATTCAATAACTGACTGGTTTTTTTTTTATAGACCACTGAAAGTTCAGACAAGTTTAACATGAATAAACACATACACTTGTACAACACTCATATGAATAAACACATACACTTGTACAACACATATGAATAAACACATAAACTTGTACAACACTCATATGAATAAACACATACACTTGTACAACACTCATATAAATAAACACATACACTCATATGAATAAACACATACACTTGTACAACACATATGAATAAACACATACACTTGTACAACACTCATATGAATAAAGACATACACTTGTACAACACACATATGAATAAATACACACACTTCTACAACACATATGAATAAACACATACTCTTGTTCAACACTCATATGATGTAGTTTTCAAATAAGAATAGTCCATCAATATTGAAGACTTTTATGCGCTTTGTCTTCAATTAATGTGGACTCATTCTTCATTCTATAGAGGAAACTGTTATTCTGTATAACAAGCTCCGACTGCATAAAACTTTTCAACCAGAATATGCACTCAAAGCAAAACTGAGTCAAATTTAATCCCTCAATAAGAGTTATTTAAAAATATTTGCTGTCAAATTTAGTCCCTCATTAGCAGTTATTCAAAATATTTGCAGTCAAATTTAAGATCACTACTTCCATCTTCAATCCAAAATATAAAACTTGCTTCAAAATGTCGATTTAATTAAATTATCCAGTGGTGATTTGCAAAAAGTCAGCATGCAAAATTTGAACCATGGATTTGCTCAAAAATGATTAACGAAATGGCTTAACGAAATTGGAACCAGACGTGTTTCTTCATCACTCCAAATGCACGAGTGGCTTATTATTGATTATGATATCACGCAGTCATTCTAAAGAGAACTGGTTGTATACAATCGATAATGACAAATTATATAAGAAACAGGCATAAACTGACAATTGCATGGAAAACCGTTATTTCGTTCCGTAATGTCAATTAAGCTTGCGACAGATTTCATCATTTAATTAATCTATTTTTGAACACGGTATTTAATTTCAAACAGTTACATACAGACCCAGTCATAAAATTTGTTATTATACAAGCTTAAGATATGCGATTAGGATACGATTAGAATACGATTACCGATAAAGTCCTTGCAATCTTAAAATCAACACTATTTATTGAGGTAGAAATAACAGAGAAGCAAAATAAATGCTTTGAAAATATTGCCAAAGAAAGTGTATAAAATATTTTATGATAAAAGAACACTTGACGAATGAATAACTTTCCTGGTTCGGTCAACATCATCAGTATTTAATTCAGAATACAAAATTTTCATTTGGAATCATTTTGCACTCTTCCATTTAATATATCACTACAGCCTACGAAATTTCCGAAGCAACTGAAGGTAGTTAACGTGCTAAAACCTTTATAAAAATGGGACAAATCTATTGTTCATAATACCACGCTATCCTCACTTTTCGTCAGTGTTGGTTTTGTGATGAAAATAATAGTCTTTAAACACATGTATCACTGATTAAGTAAAACAGACTTAATATAAAACATTAATAAGCATGGCCGGATGGGGGGGTCTAGGGTTTCCAAACCCCCGATCCGCCCAAAATAAGGCATACACACACACACACACACACACACACACACACACACACAGGAACGATCACTTGTCACAAGAAATTTGACCATCGTTTTATTCCTACTCAAGTTTATTGGGTATTATGCATACTTTAAGTACATAGATACATAGACTTTTACTTTGGTACCCTTTCAAAGAAAGTC
>JAECUM010048443.1:0-18684 GCA_016617855.1 Megalonaias nervosa
TATATATATATAGTATGTACGCTGTATCAATGATATACCACGGGATGTATAAATTTTTCATTAAATTTTATTGTCGGTGGTACTGTTACTAGAGCAGAATAATGACTTAGATCAACTGTAAATATATTAAAATATTTTAATTACCTCTTGTTGGTTCGTCATTTTGCTTAGTTTCTATTCCACATTAATTTCCATGCGCCGGTCCGGGAATGGCAGCGTTCATGTGAATGGCGTAGCTAACCATGTGTTTTTGTAGTGCTCTACTTTTATCATTAAAACCATCTTTCATGTTTATATCATAAGTATGCATTATATTGATTTAATCAATGTGAAGAAAAACAGAAACTAAAAAAGAAAACAATCAATTTATCAATATGCAAAGGTGATTGTGAATAGCCACAAAAGGCAAAAACTACATTTTGTAGCGGACACACTCGGGGATGTGAGGAGTTCATTTATTCGGTCAATACACAGCTGCCTGTAGTAAATCTCAACTCCGTTCAAAAGGCAAATATATGTACTTGTATGTGATATAAATAAAATACATGTACAGTATGTACGCTGATTGAATGATATACCACTCGTTGTATAAATGTTTCATTAAAAGGAAACTCAGCAAGCTTCGTTTCCTTTTAATGAAAAATGTATACATCTCGTAGTATATCATTGATACAGCGTACATACTATACATATATTCTAATTGTAATTTTTTTTGATAACCTTTACAAATGTAACATTATATATAAAGGTTATAAAGGTTGTAAAGGTTATCAAAAAAAATTACATTTTTTGATTATGCAATGTTAAAACGCAGTGAAAATAGTTCTTTTGTGTTGGAGGTACTAAAATGGGTGTTTTCTGTAATATTTATCCATTGAGTGCACCGGCGTCCGCTAAGACTAAATGATGAAAAAACATGTTTATATTTTATGTCAGTTTAGTTCTAATCAAAAAATCTTGCAGATTCTGTCGTCTTCGAAGAATCAACTTTTAGAGATAGAAAAAGTAAAATAAATAAAAGAGAAACGCCTCCATTACGTGCAACATATAAATTCGAGGATGAAATTAGTGCATTTTAGTATGAATTTTGAAAACTTACACGGAACTTGTTCGTAAAACAATAATTGATTCGGACAACGTTAATCAGGGTCACTGAGAAGCTTTTGACACATCATGTTGGTTCAGGTGAAAATTTATTGGTTCAACTCACTAAATTCAAAATATGAGCGCATACAACAATGTAACTTATACTTTTTTATAATTCTGATGCACATATTTTCTTTAAAATGTTAAAAGATATTGAGTAAGTTGACCATGAAATCTTTAAGTTGGACAATCAGTCAAGTTCACTGATGAGCAAAAAACTAAGTCTGTTAGTAAGTGGTTGAAGTGAATAAAGAGGACAATTTACGTATTCATGTGTCTTAATTCCATTGAATCGATAGGTTGGGACATACAAAGAAGCAAAGAAACGCAGGCGTCATGCCAAGAAGGCTCGGAAGAATGAACAAACTAACAATGGATCTGGTGACCATGATGAGGAGGTGAGGGATATCAATGACAACAATGCATCTCGAGGCACTGGACCGGAATATGGTTTAACTGATCATGACGCCAAAGAAACTGAGAAAGAGCAGACAACAGAATAAGACCATACATTGTATTTTGTAAACTAAACAATATTTCTCATAATGCAACAATGTACATCTTTCTACACTCTATTTAGTTGTTATTTAATTTGTGATGGAAGGACGTAAAATGAAACTATTCATTAAGCATGCGTCATGATACAGCAATGTACATATTTGTAAGAGAAATGACCCAGCATTGTCAAGAACGGGTATTCTTTCATTGTTACTTTTTCTTAAGGTGCTCCGCACTTACTATGGAAAAAAAAAAACAGCAAGCAAAGAGTCAAAAAGCATGAAGAATTCAATCCATTTGTAAAAACACTACAATAATATGTAAATGACACCAGGAGAAAGTCAAATCATTTTATTCAAATTATATGAATGATACTGCAATAACAGAATGGAGAGGATCTTAACCAAAAGAATGAACTTTAATTGACGAGTTTAACAAATTTGCTTCAGAATGAGCGTGCTCGACACGAGCTTGATGTTGAAAAAGGGCAATAATCTGAAAGAAAAAATAATCATACCGAGTGACAAAATTACCTGAGATTACCCGCAGGACCTGATATAGGACCCTGTCTATCATACTATAAAACAGACAAGGTAAGTAACTTCCAAAAACTTCGTTCCACGCTTGACCCTCCATTTCCTTCTGCTATTTCCGTCTTTGAAGGCACACAACCATAATCTACGGCTTCAAGCCATCATTGATTTTTCTGAGTTACACCAAACTGATGTTACGGGCTCCGAAACGTACGAATTCTACGAATTTTGCCTGCCGGGACAACTTACGCTCCTGTGCAACGAGCTCGATACTACTGGGAGATACGGAGTTTGCGACTCTACGATACATTCCTTCATTAATCTGCGAATAGTGGTAGATGCAAAAGTATGTTCCTACTTACTATTAGCTCTGTTCAACTTTAGGAATCCTGTTCCACAGAAGAATTATCTTAAGTCCACACAAATCGAATACACGTTACACTAATTTTCAAAACGTCATGATTATGCGGCACACATGTTAACGGCGAAATATGATTGGCTCAAAGGGTAATGCATAAATAACACCCATGCATCTAGTCATGATGTTACCTTTTGAGCCAATCATATTACGTTGCATATGAGCGTACGTTTTTCAACATCAAGCTCGCGTCGAGCACATGTGAATGAGCACACGTAGAGTATTCTGTTGATCGACACTGCAATCCATTCGAAAAGCTCGGTCACTATGCAGTTGCCTTACATGGCATCATGACGTTATAAGGTGTATTTACACGTGTAACACATGGAAAAAATGTTGATACGGGCATAGGAACTAAATAGCACGTGATCATACTTTCATCTCGTATGTCTCGAACTAATTTTTATATGATTTCTCGTTGCCCTCAAAATTTAAATGTCTGGAGGGTGGGGTGGATAGGCTCTTTAATCCATATAAATAACTTCATTAGAGTTCGCTTCAATCCGTCACTTATATTTATTTTTGTATTGATGCTATTACACGTATTGAAATCACAGCGTACATCATATTAATCAAGTTAATAATCACAGAGTAGAGTAAATATATGCTCAGAAACCTACCAAAAAGGCACTTAGCTCCAATTTTCTCCGCGAGATATATCTAAATAAATGGTGAAAGTGCCTTTAAAAACCAGTCAACAACGATTTACTGTATTTTACTCGCACTACCGATCCGAAGGATGCTGAACTGTAGTGCGGTGCATTGACAATGACTTGTGGAGCAATTTCGTTCATTCTATTTACTTATTTTGTCACTACACTATCATTCAGCTTTTTTAGAGATTTTTTTTTAAAAGTTATCAACCGACTGCAAAAGCAATCATTGCTTGTCTTAAGCAAAGATCCCGTTGAATACATTCGCCCAGGAAAATATATAACATATTGTTGTGTAGATAATTTAGATAAAATCGAACATAGGACATGTTATAATTGTTATTATTTTAAGTTGTCTGGTTATTAGGTTTTCCGATTTTTTTTCAAGACCTTACCGGGAAAAGTGTAAGGAAAGAAATGGGAACCAGTCAGCATGTATTGTTCCAGCAGATATACACATTTTTACGTGCCGTCAGTTGGATTTTCGCGTGCTAATTTAAAAAGTGAGTACAAGATCATATATTTGCATCAACGAATGTATTCAACAAAGCTTTATTAATGGTGGGTTGTGATAACTGATCATTTTTACATATGGGCTACAACAGGCTTGACACCGGTGTCCGGTAGGTGAAAACATTTGGTTTACACAGGTCTTATCCTTCATCTTGTCTTACAAAAGAGTCTAATTTTACCATCATAGAATTTCTCAAAATGAATCTGGGAAAATCTTGGGAATAAATTTCAACATGTTATCGGTTATAAATATTTAGTTTTAAAACAAAAGTAGTAGGCTAGAAGGATTTTCTTCCTTATCAAAGACAAAGGTCTGAAAGAATGGAAATGGAAGTGAATTAAGTATTAAACCCACTTTTCAATTTTATTTGAAGTGGTGCCCAAAATAGTCTACATTTGTATTGACAGTCACCTAAGAAGGTGTAAATAAAGTTCAGCTTTCATCTTGGTTCGCTTTGTATCATATCTTGCTTTTAATAAAAGGGCTAACGAATGGAACATCATTTGTAAAATGAAAGTGTGCCTGAAAGACTGGTTTTGAGCTTTTAGTCACACAGAAATACAACTCTCTAAAGTTAGTTTCATCCTGCCACGTATGCACTACAGCACGATCCTCTTCTTGCATTTCTCCAAGATAGTGGATTTCTAGGCTCGTTAAGGGGTAGACGCCAATATCCTCGCGGAAATTCCGGTAATATCCAGATGTCGCGGCAAAACTCCCGACGTCAGAGCACCATCTGACATATGTCGACTGATTTACATGCCCGTTATTATCCGTATCACTGAAATAAACTCTTAGCGTAAACGTGAAACAATTTTCCGGAATCTTCAGCAGTTTCGGCTTCTCGACCGTTATATTCAAACTTTTGTCGACATTTTTCTGATACTCTAAAAACCAAGACGGAACTGGCGACGGTTTTCTCGTGATGAAGTCAACGTAGACAAATTTGCTTACACACGATGCCAGTTTTTCACCGGTGATGTCATTACGCATAACGATATCCAAAGTAAACGATGACGTCCCTACATGACTAAGCAATATCCTGGCCCGGATAGGGAAGAGAGGACCCCAATGGGTTTTGGAACTGAGCGCATGGAAACCCAGACTAAAGTTATATACCGCCCCAGCCATGAACAAGGTATGATTCCTGTCCCTAAGAATACTGTAGTTGATGAATCCTTTTGAAAGTACCGCAAAGCGAATTGCCTCGAAGGTCTTCACAATCGAGGACAACATCCATTTCCCTGTAACGAGAATCGGGAGTAAATTCAACCATTAATTCATCCTTTACTTAGTCCGATAAATCAACCCCCAAATCTGATGGACGATACGTGGGTATGATGTCATTTGTTCATTAAAATGTGCAATTTTGCTGCCTGGAAATCTTTCCGGAACAAACTTACGTATATTTTAGACACATACCGTTAATTGGTAACAGCCATATCTAGCGCGAAATTCAAACTGGACACAGGACGGATGGTTGTCCTATTCCACGTGGATTTACAAGTCACCAAACATAGGATTTGCTCCGGAAATATAATGTACATGTCACCAAAAGAACCCTTCAACCGACGGAAGTTCGATAGCCACGAGAAATACCGGTCAGTGTATAAAATATACACCGATATGTGCAGCCCAAGTTGGCTGCAGATAATTGCAGCTTTTAATGAATAGGTGACATCAGCCCATAACCCGAAAATCAATATCATCACGGAGGAGGGGCTGATTTATCGGCCTATCAGTTACTGAGAGAGAGAGAGAGAGAGAGAGAGAGAGCAACTGAAAATTCCATTTTCTCAAGATTTCCTCTCATCTTCATATTTTTCAGAAGGCTCATTGGCATCGATTAAGCCTCCCTCTGTTTCGTTTGTGTATTATCACTGTCCGGGCCTTGTCCCTGATTATAAATATAAGTACTCCCCTACCCTACTGTTTTCAATATACCTATACAATCATGTAAGCGTTACTTTTTCATGTGTAAATTGACGGTTCAGTTGACAATTTCTATAGTTCCAGGATTCACTGGTCCGAAGGTTCTATAGTACGAAAGAAATGTGCACTGTTTCGAAGGTTCATTGATTCGAAAGATTATCAGTCGGAAAGAAAGGTTCATTGGCCCTAAGGTTAAGTGGTCGGTTCTTATTAACAGAAATTTACACTTGTTTCAAAGAAATCTCCTTATAAATCTGACACAAACTAAACACGTTTTGAAAATCGATTTTTTTCTTCACAAATCGCACAAACGTGCTCTACACTGTATCTATATTTATGAAAACATTGGTCTCAAATACAAAGCAAATACTTGTTTCTCCATTTTGATCGATGTTTTCACATCAGAAAATTATTTTAAACTCATAAAACTTGCGTTTCTAAGGCAAAAGTGACACGAACCGGAAAAATGAGACACAATGTGCTTAATAACATTTTTATCCACATTTCTGAATTTATTTACCGCCTGCCAAAAACGATAAAAAGTAAGTAGGAATGTTCCATTAGATCTAACAATCAGCACTTTTTCAAGCCAATATTAGAAGAATTAAAATCAAGAGATTAAAATTATTTGAAGAAAACGCCATATAAATCAGTAAATTCTGGCTAATTCGGTCGCGTTGAACAGCAAAAAATAAGTTGTATTGTGCCAGTTACATTTGCTATGGTTTGGGTCTTGTATAATAAATCTTACAACAACTTTTGGAAGAGGTAAGATCGCATACTCGCAACATTGCAGAATAGCCATCTTCGATTTAGTCGATGTGTTTAAATCGGATAGCAGTGGATTCAACATTCGATGTTCGATATCAAAATATCCAACCCACTGATGGCAGCTTATGATGTCCATGAAAAAAATGATAAAATGCTTTAATGTTTCGTTTTTGTATTGTGCTGCAATAATAGATATCGTTTATTTTAAAATTATGTGATCAAAAAGATTCAAAACTTTAGAGAGATAAAGGTATTTTGAAACTATACCTTATTGTATGCACTTGTACCAAGACATGATCGATTAATATGCCGTCTTCATACTCCACGAATTCAAACACGCAATACAAATAATTAAAATATTGCTACGCCGTCTTGTTTGTCTATTAATTTAAATACTTAATAAAAATAAAAGTTTCGTGAGCATGGCAAAAGTAGTCTCTAATATTTGAAGGTATTTGTATGCTTGCACCTTTGTGTGGTCGTGCGTGCACGTGTGTGCCTTTGTGTGTGTGTGTGTGTGTGTGTGTGTGTGTGTGTGTTGGATTTTTAACGTAGCTTTAACAATCTCTCTCTCTCTCTCTCTCTCTCTCTCTCTCTCTCTCTCTCTCTGATTTGGATTTTAACGTATTTTAGTCATGTCGCTACGATGTCTCCAGTGTTGCAGTTGATAGTGATGTCTAGCACTGTGGCATCATGCCGCAGACATGTAGCATCATGTCCCACCTAGTCACATTATCCTGACACCAGTCTGACCAGTCCCAACACTAACCTCTTAATGCTGAGCGCCACGCGAGGCAGCTGCTAGTACCATTTTGGTATGACTCGGCCGGTGTTCGAACCCGCGACCTCCCGCATCCAAGGCGGACGCTCTAACCCCTTAGGCCACCGGAGCGGTCCTACGTGGTCGTCATATAGTGTTAGATTGTACGTCCTTCACTCCGTCCCGTATTTCGTGTCCAGTCTATAACTTTTCAATGGGTTGAGAGACTTCGATGAAGCTTTGCACATATACGAATCGCTATTAAACAATCTATCTCGAACAAAACCCAACCCTCGGTCAAGGTCACAAATGGGCTCAAAGGTCAATATAAGGGTATTCGTGACATGTCCAGAACTTTTCAATGAAACATAGCACAAATGTATATATTCACCAGAGGGTTTTTGCGTACCACACCAAGGCTCATATTTCCAATCTCAAGGTTACGGAAGAGGTTCAAAGATCAAGATAGGGATTTCCATGTCCACTCCAGAACGTTTGAACAAGATGAGGGAGTGTGATGAAACTTTGCATAAATGAGTATCTTTAAATCAGATAATATGTGGCTTACAACACCAAAGCCGGCTGCCCCAAGGTCAAGGTCTCAGACAGGGTTAAAAGATCAACAAAGGGATTTTAGTGTCCGCCCTATAACGTTTGAATGGGTTGTGGGATTTTAATGAAACGTTGCACAAATATGTATCTCTGATAGTCAATATGTCTCGTACCAGGCATTTGTACGCAAGATTAATATCAATGATGGAGCTCAAAGGTCAGCTGAGGATATTCGTGTCCGTTCTATACGTCTGCAAATATATCAATGCCAGAACAATTGACTGCAAGAAACATTCCTTGATTGAGCAAACACTTCTTTCATGTAATATCTATGGGTAGGAGTCTTCGTTTCAAGATTATGTCTGGTAGAACGTTTGCTAATTTTGGACAAAAATATAAAGTGATTTTAAAATAAAAGAAAATGGTCAATTTTGTAAATGATTTGCCTTTGATAAGATATCCCAATTTTCTCCGTACCTGCATATAGGTTTTATTTTTTAAAAAAATTTTTTTGATTCTTGTTTCCTTACAGTCATACACTATTTTGTATTTTTGCCTTATTACGTCATTTCTTATGACAGATATCGATTTAATAGAAAATCATTCGCTGAAAAATAATACTGGAAGTCATTGTGAGATTAAAGTAATAATACAATCAATGTTTACTATAAGCGTGCATTTGTAACATTATCTGTTTTTGTACCAGTTTAACCGCTCAGGTGGCCGAAGTAGTTAGAGCGTCCGCCTCGGATGCAGGAGGTAGCGGGTTCGAACCCCGACCAGACTTATAAAACTGGTAGTAGCAGCTGCCTCGCTTGGCTCTCAGCATTAAGAGGTTACTGTTAGGATAGATCGGCCTGGTGTCAGGATAATGTGACTGAGTGGGACATGATACTATATGTCTGTGGCATGATGCCTCAGTGCCAGACATCACTATAAACTGCCACACTGCAGACATAGTAGCCACATGACTAAAATGTTAAAATTACGTTAAAAATCCAAATGAGAGAGAGAGAGAGAGAGAGAGAGAGAGAGAGAGAGAGAGAGAAAGAGTACCACAGATTACAACAAGAATATTCACTAAATTAAAACTGTTTTGATTGATTGTTTCGTTAAATATGATAAGGGCCTGTACAGTTTAAAAATCGTTTATCCAATGAAACATATTTTGGGCTCGTTTTTATAAATGTTCCGATGGGGGTTTTGGCTTCTTTTAATTTTTTTTTAAATATCAGTGCTAAACAAATAAACCTCGATTCGGATATATTTAGAGTTATAACACCTATGGGCCAGTGAACCTTCTTTCAAATATGTTGCGACTAATGACCTTTCAGACAAAAAAAAACTGCATTCAAACTTTTGATTGTTTGAAATAATAAACCCATTTTCAGATACTTTCAGATTTGTGAACCATTTTTCAAATATTTTCGGACTAACGAACCTAACGAACCTTCTGATTTGTGAAACTTTCAAGCTTTTCCTTCGAAGTAATTAACAATCGGATCAGTGAGGTTTCGAACTGTTGACCCCTATTTTTCCTCTAACTTGCGAACCTTCGAAACAGTGGAACGTCCGGCTAAAATGTTCGGAAAATTGGTCTCTTTAACAAAAATAGTTCGGACTTATGAACTTTAGGACGAAATGAACCTACGGAATATCGGGCAGATTCTCTTGTAGTAGTGTTCGTTCTGCTTTAGGCTATATGTAAAACGTGGTCCTGCATCCATCATGCGTCGTCTACAGTAAATTCGTCCAAACGTGTTTGTTACCAGCGAAAACTCTTCATTTTTAAACAGATTTGAACTGAATGTTGTGTATGTTGCAATTTGTTACCAGCGTGGACTCTTCACTTCTAAACAGATTTGGACTAAATGTTGTCTATGGTGCAATGCTAATGTACAATATTGTTGGGGAGCTTGTTACAACCCTTGGGTCTGTATTTCACAACAGACTCTAATCAGATATAGTATATGGGCTGTCGAATCAAACTTGATAAATAGCCTCTCTAACCAAACTTGGTATATAGGCTAAGACAAGTTCCGTTATGAGTGACATCTACACCCATAATGAATTCATCTGGCATTTGATTGCCTCGATTACAAGCACTCTTCTCAAAATTGGTATGTTTACCTGTATAAATATATTTTGAAAGTTTCCTTGAAAAAAAATTGATTTTTTAAAATAGAAATACTCTGATTTAAATAACGTCATTAAATTATTATGCTGATGAAAATCTGCGCAAATGGCTGATAATATTTTCTCAGGGTTTGGCTGAAAATGAATCGTTCAGTACCACCCTAAAGCTGCAATCACTGAAACGTATTTTATCGAAGTATAAGAACTTATATCGATAAGTTCTATATACTAGATATTTTATGCAAGGACATAATTTTGTTAAGACAATTATTTCAGCCTGTCACAAAGTAAACTGCAATAACACGAAGTGAACAATACAGTATTCTTAGGTCTCTTGTTAGGTACAGGTAAGAACAAAAATCAAAGATGGGAACAGCTCTCCTCTGTGACAAAAACTGTGAGCGGACTTGTTGCGTCACACTGAAATTTTAATTTGCCATAGCCAGATTAGCAATAAAACTAGGTCATTACAACCACAATTTACCTATTAAGAGTGCTAACATAACTGATACACGTGAACGCACACATGCATGATCAGAGATACAACAGTGTCCAGGAACTGAGACCGCTCCGGTGGCCTAGTGGTTAGAGCGTCCGCTTTCGGATGTGGGAGGTCGTGGGTTCGATCCCTGGCCAAGTCATACCAAAGACTTATAAAAATGGTAATAACTGCTGTCTCGCTTGGCGCTCAGCATTAAGAGGTTAGTGTTAGGACTGGTCGGCCTGGTGTCAGGATAATGTGATTGGGTGGAACATCATGCTACATGTCTGCGGCATGATGCCCCAGTGCTAGACATCACTATAAACTGCCACACTGCCGACATCGTAGCAATATGACTGAAAAATTGTTTCAGCTACATTAAAAATCCAAATCACACACACACACACACACACACACACACACACACCAGGACTGAGCAGCATGCGATAAACAGTGTCTGGCATACTTTACAAGGGCAATCTTGATCGCTGTATATATTTAATTACAATGAGAGAGAGAGAGAGAGAACTTTCATTCGGTTACACATTTAATGGCTCCCTGCGACCCTATTACACAACAAATTACTTGTTTTATCTACTGCTCTTAAAACATTGCAGATCCAAATTGATTTTCTCATATGAAGATACGTTGCTGTAAACCAGTCCAGATAAATGATGCTCTAGCGTCCTCTAATAAGCTTACATATGAACCAATCAAAGTTCACAAGTTCCGGTGTTTTTCAAAATTAAATACTTATATTTAGGCATTATGGGATTGAGGACTATATGCAAGATTTACTTACCTCCGAAAATGAAAAGCTTAACGTGCAAAACAATGCACTCTGCAAAGTAGCGTGCAGTTTGAGAGAGAGAGAGAGAGAGGGGGGGGGGAGCAATTAGCAGGGTCAGTCTGTATCAAACGAAACCTGAATCAGAAAAACCACGAAAAACTGCACTCGATTTATACTCACATTTTGTTTTGCTTTTACAAATGCCAACCACGTTTTGCACCTAAAATGGGCCCTTTATTGTGATATTTAAAGCAAGGATGCGTGCCACAGTCTTGAAAGTAAGAAGCGATGATGTAGTGTACATGAACAATCAGTTCACAAATGTAATTCTCTCTTCACCCCACCAGGGCCAGACGGGGCAGTGGGTCCATCAACCACAACGCCCCACCTATAAGACCCCTACACACATATAAACGTATAGTCACTTGAAAATTGAACTCAATTACTTATTTGTTGCCTTATTTGAGGCGCAGTCTCACTTTCCTTGGCATACCTTGAAATTTGGGAACAATTTATTCTAATTATTTCACAAACCTTGTCTTCCGGAAATTATGTATTGTTTTGTTGGGGGGTGGGGATAAAAATAAAAAACCGTCCCCATTTGGACGACTGCTCGTTAATTTTATTTAATACAAACCTCCAATTTTCCTGTCGAAATCCGTGTACCAGATCCCTGGAAGCACCACTTCCGCCCGACACGTGTCGTCGCTGACATAGTGCTTGATTAGGCGGTCCGGCTGTAATCCCGATATCACACTTATGTTCTCAATATTCTGTCAAACAAAAAGTAGATTCTTCTCAATTTTATATATTGTTAAATTTTTATCAGAGATAATTGAGCACTGGATAACTTTGGCGTAGTGGAATGTGAAGAAAAAAAGAAGAAGAAAGAATCAGATGATGAAGCAGAAAAAGAAGATAATGAAAAAAATGAAGCAGTAGGAGACCACACAAAACTTCGTCATGAGAAACGAGGAAATCCTGTTGCAGGCACGGGTGATAAAAGAGCGTAGCGGATTTTTTCCCGTGTCTTACGGTCGGACCAACCAGGCACCATACCGACTATCTGGGTTATTTCTGCGCAACAAAATATATCTCAGATATTTCAAATCATTCATTTTGTTGGCTGGATATTTCTCAGCTAATGAAGATACCTCAATCTATTCGGACACATAGGTTATTTTCTACGAATGGATTAAATGTAGAATTTACCGAAAACTTACAAATGAAAACTAGTTCGATGCATTCGCAACTTCCCAATTAATCCTTGTTTTGTAAATAGCCGAGGTGGTCCGAATTGCAACCACTGACATACTGTATCGGATCACTCCCTCGGTTACATTGCCCCTAGTCTCGCTATCTTGGGTTCTTTAGGATAGGTCTTGTATTTGGAGTGATCCCCCGCTGAATCTATCTGAGTACTGGCGTTCCAGAGTGCGACAGATTTCTTCCCCATCGGGATAGCATCATATTCATGGCTTCTTGTCGGCGACTGAGTCGCTGGGTCGCTGGGTCGTCGACTGGGTCTCCTGTGGTCGCCGACTGTGTCGTCGACTCAGTCGCTATGTCGTCGACTGGATCGTCGTCTGGGTCGCCCTGTCGCCGGCTGTGTCGCTGACTTGGTCACAGTGTCGCCGACTGGGTCTTCCTCTGGTCGCCGACTTGGCTGTAGAGTCTCCGATTGGGTTACTGGGTCGCAGAGTCGCCAACTGTGTCACAGTCTTGGTCTCAGTCGCTGACTTGGTCTCAGAGTCGCCGAATGGGTTGCCGACTGTGTCGCTGAATCGCTGACTGGGTCTTCTTTTGGTCGCCGACTTGGTTGCAGACTCGCCGATTGGGACACAGAGTCGGCGAATGGGTCGCAGGATCGCCAACTGTGTCGCCGACTTGGTCTCAGTCGCCGACTTGGTCTCAGAGTCGCCGACTGGGTCTCAGAATTTCCAACTCTGTCGCAGACTTGGTCTCAGTCGCTGATTTGGTCTCTGAGTCGCCGACTGGGTCGCCGACTCGGTCGCAGGGTCTCCGACTGTGTCTTCTTCTGGTCGCCGACTTGGTCGCAGAGTCCCCGACTGTGTGGCTGAATCGCTGACTATGTCTTGTTACGTATCGGCTCGTTTAAAGTAACATAAAGAAAAGAGCGAAGACGACAAGCTTTGTAAGTTTTAACAAAAATAATTTATGTCCCTAGAAAACACGGTGAAAAGGTGGAAACATGAAATAGGACTTACGATTTGCGAAGAAAATCCAAACATTTGTCTTAGCATTGTGAAAACATGTAAGTCCTATCAATAAACACTTCTAATTGAAGCTAGTCTGAATCTCAATTCCGTTCCAAGATGGTGGATGATGAAGTCAGACGAAGTGTTTACACAAATGTCCAGAATTTTCACTTTCAATCACAATTTGTACTGTTCTGTTTCAATTTAGAATTAATTTCACCAAATGTCTTTGTCCAAAGCCAGTTGTGTAGTTATCCAGAGAAAATAATTATTGTTTAACAAGTAGATGAATTACAGCTGTCATTTATAACAATATACATCTCGCTCTACAGACGTACAAGTGAACAATTCTTTCCAGCACCAGAAAAAGAATACCTTCTTCTCAAGGTATATGAACGACTCTACAAGGTGTTAAAATATGACTCTGACCCCTATTTCACAGATACCCGAGTATTTAAACTGAACGAAAATGTCATTTCATGTACACGCGCGAAGAACGCGTGGTGATTTCGAAATCTCACCATCGCAGAACAGAATGTCAACAAGCATAATTAGAAATGACCTTGGTCACAACCAATCATCTACCTAGCTTGTTTATCAAGCCAGCAATCTAAGAAAACTGCTTACGAAATCCTAAGAGTCATATTTACGTTCTAAATAAACACGATGTTTCTCTCAAAACGTCAGATCCTGTGAACATAATCATCATAAAAATAACAATTATATATAATGATACAAAAATGAAATAGAAAGAATTCAAATTTTAACACACAAATAATTAAACTACATGGTCGTAACACATTCCCCCATAAAAAAGAAAGATTTATGTAATAAAACTTTCTTTTTTACCAGATGTGAACTATACACGAGGTAAAAAAAAAAATACATAAGAAGAACTCTTATGAATTATACAAAGGTGTATATGAAAATATTTCTATACACTGGAATTTGCATTTGCAATTAAATTGTCTTTTCCTTTAATGTGCCTGATGTCAAGATTGTATTCTTGCATAAAATAAACTCCACCTTAATAGTCCTTGATTTTTATTTTTCATCCTGTTGATGAAAGTAAGGGGGTTGTGATCACTAAACACAACAACCGGAGAAGGAGCTCAGCTAATGTAAACTTCAAAATGTTGTAATGCTAGCATTAAAGCCAAGCATTCTTTCTCGATTGTTGAGTAGTTTCTTTGGTGTTTATTTAATTTCTTAGAGAAATAACACACTGGATGTTCTACACCATTTCTATCATCTTGAATCAAAACTGCTCCAACCCCAACATCCCTTGCATCCACAGATAGTTTGAATGGTTGACTGAAATCTGGAGCTGTTAAAACTGGTGCACTTTTAAGTATGGCCTTTAACCTATCGAAAGCCTCATGACATTTTTCAGTCCAAAGAAACTTGTTTTTCTTTCTCAACAAGTTTGTCAGAGGTTCAACAATATCAGAAAAATTAGAACAAAATTTGCGATAATACCCAGCCATACCCAAAAATCGCATCAGCTGCTTTTTACTGACAGGCGCAGGAAGATCAGAAATAGCCTTGACCTTAGCATCTATAGGTTTAACTTGGCCATGTCCCACAATATGTCCTAGAATAGTAACACAAGCACTGCAGAACTCACTTTTAGATAAATTAATAGTCAAAATTGCATCCGTGAGTCTGTCGAAGAACTTCCGAATCATGGCTAGATGTTCTTTCCAGGTGTTGTTGTAGATGATGACATCATTAATATAAGCGTCACAATTGTCTAGAAAAGAGGGAATCACAAATGCCGAAAATTTTTTTTTGCCCTTTCCGTTAGTGGAATTTGCCAAAATCCTTTCAGAAGGTCGAATTTGGTGACGTATTTTGCATTTCCAATTTTGTCGATACAGTCATCGATTCTTGGCAATGGAAATGAATCTTTTTTTGTCACACTGTTCACCTTCCTATAATCAGTACTCATTCGGAAAGTTTTCTCCGGTTTCGGAACAAGTATGCACGGTGAGCTCCAATCACTCTTACTGGGCTCTATAAAATCATTTTCCAGTAAATACTGAATCTTCTTTTTCAAGTATTCCTGTTTGAGAGGGTTCATCCTGTATGGGTGTTGTTTCATGGGTTTGAATCTACTATTTCAACGTCGTGAAAAAGTTTGTTTGTCCTTGTAGGTACGTCTGGAAAACAAGTGCTCATATTCAGACAATAATTGTCTAAGTTCACTTTTTTCCTGTTGTTGTCAATGATAAAGTTTCTGGTCTAGATTTTCCATAATTTCCGAATTCCGAAGATTTGTTGTTCCAAGAGTAGTAGAATCTGACTGAATTCCTTCACTCAAATCCTCAGTTGGTGGGACATGTACAACTAAATTAATTGCATGATTTACCTGGCTATCTCTTTCAATATGGTAGTACTCCATTAATTTACTTAGATTAGAGTACTAATATTATAATTTAACTCATTCATTTTCTTCTTTACTTTGAAAGGGCCATAAAAACTTCTTTGAAGAAAATTCTGACGAATGAGCAAGAGAGAATGGACTCCACTACAAAACTAAAACTTCTCTCAAGTAAAGTTCTGTGAAACCATAGTTTCACTTTTGACTTGAACTGCTTAAAGCCAAATTCAAGCATAACAAGCTGGAAAATTCCAGACATGAAATTTGACCTTTGACCAGATTGAACAAATTTGAGAAGGCCAAACTGAGTAATATTTCTCAAAGGAATTGCCTCTGGGAAAATTGTTGACGCACACTTGATGGTCAACAAAGTTTGGTTGCCTGACTTGGTCTTTGGTAAAGGACCAACACAATCTACCATAAATCTACTGAATGGTTCGTCAGATGCAGGAATTGGTTGCAAATGAGCCTTAGGTATCTTTTGATTTGGTTTTCCTACCATTTGACAAGTATGACAAGATCTACAAAATTTGCACACATCACTTTTGATTTTTGGCCAATAAAAGTGATTCAAGATCTTGGGATACGTTTTATTTATCCCTAAATGACCAGCCAGAGGAGTTTCATGGGCCAAACTAAGTATTTCCTGTCTGTAAGGTTTCAGAACCACAATCTGATATTTTGCTGACCATTAGTCACTAGCAGGAGGTCTCCATTTTCTCATAAGGACTCCAATTTTAATGAAGTAACAGAGAGGTACTTCAGTAGCTTCAGTTTCACTAATGGCCATCTGAAACAAACAGGAGATCTCAGGATCTTTTTCCTGTTCGACGACAAGTGATTGTCGTTTGTCACCCTGATTAGATAAAAGAGAATGAGTATTCAAAAGAGGATCACTATGATCAATACCTTTTGACTGATCCAAATCAGAAATGAAAGTAACCTCATCAAAAGCCTGACCAATACATGTGTCAGCTAAAGGAATACATTCATTATCAAAATCATTCTCAAGAGCTTTCTTTGCCATAGCTCTTGTAACTGCACAAGCTGGATATAAATCGGGGATTTCTTTTTCAATAGGATCAACTTTCTGATCCAAAGAAGGCTTGTCAGTTACAAGTGGATTAACCACAACCTTGTCTCCAGCTAGATCATTGCCTAGCAACAAACGAATGTCCTCAACGGGTAAAGTAGACACTACACCGACTGTCACAGGTCCTGAAACTAAGTCTGATGACAAATATACAGAATGGAGAGGAACATTAACAAAGCCGCACTCTACTACCTGAATGAGAACACTCTCATTAGAACAGGCTTCTCAGAAGAAGGCAAAATACCTGACACTAAAAGACTCTGAGAAGCTCCTGTATCCCTCAAAATTTTAATAGGGATAAGATTGGTCAAATCACCCAAGAGTGATATAGAACCCTTCGAGACGAATGGTTCAAAATTCTCCATAATAAAATCAGACTGGGGTTTTCAAACCCAACAAATGTATTGCTTTCAATATATGACCGTGACCTTGACCTCTTAGAAATAAGAGCATTTGGGATAGGTCCGTCTTGATTCTGATGCCTATATTTCAATTTGAAGCAATCAGAAATGACGTGTCTGTTTTCTTGCAATAGGTACACGTAGGAATAGACAAGGATTTTGAATCAAGTCTGTCAGAAGCTTGATTTTTAGAAGTTGTGCCAGATTGAGTTTTAGGAAGAGTCGTATTCGATTGAAACACCTTTCTATCAGTAGACTGCTGAGTGAAAAATTTGCTTACAGCAGGAACTTTATGAGTTAAAGAATACTCACCAGCAGCAATAGCAGCTTTTCCAAGGTTTCAATTTTATGCTCTTCAAGATGATTCTTAATGTCACTATGGACACAGTTCTTGAACTCTTCAATTAATACTAATTGTTCAAGATTTTCAAAATCATGTTCGATTTTCTTGGCTAAGCACCATCTCTTGAACAAGTGTTCTTTTTCTCTATGAAATTCAACATAAGTTTGTCTTGCATCTTTCCTATAGTTTCTGAATTTTTGCCGATAAGCCTCAGGGACTAACGCATAAACCTTCAAGATGCATTCCTTAACTAAATCATAATCAGAACTTTGCTGTACTGACAGGGATATACATATATCTCTGGCCTTGCCATAAAGTACACTTTGCATTAATTGAGTCCAATACATTCTTGGCCATTTAAAATTTTCAGCAGCTTTTTCAGAATGAATAAAATATTTGTCTACTTCCTTTTCACTAAAAGGGGGTACTAATTTGATATTTCCTACAATGTCAAATTTTGAATTTGTACGAGAAGTGGACTCGTGTTTGTCACTTGGCAGCTCCAATTCTTTCAATTTAATTTGTGTTTGCATCTGTACGTGTAATTGTTCTTTTTGTAATTGCATTTGTTCTTTCTGGAATTCTTTTTCATCCTTCTCTTTTTGCATCTCTCTCTCTCTCTCCCTCTCTTCAAATTGTAATTGCATTTGTTTATCTTCTTTATCTTTCTGTAAATGTCCAGAATTTTCACTTTCAATCACAATTTGTACTGTTCTGTTTCAATTTAGAATTAATTTCACCAAATGTCTTTGTCCAAAGCCAGTTGTGTAGTTATCCAGAGAAAATAATTATTGTTTAACAAGTAGATGAATTACAGCTGTCATTTATAACAATATACATCTCGCTCTACAGACGTACAAGTGAACAATTCTTTCCAGCACCAGAAAAAGAATACCTTCTTCTCAAGGTATATGAACGACTCTACAAGGTGTTAAAATATGACTCTGACCCCTATTTCACAGGTACCCGAGTATTTAAACTGAACGAAAATGTCATTTCATGTACACGCGCGAAGAACGCGTGGTGATTTCGAAATCTCACCATCGCAGAACAGAATGTCA